>JAHWFP010035993.1:2791-17941 GCA_023313725.1 Lithobius niger
AAAATTAAAATTAATTATTCCAATAGATCGCCGAAGCAAATTAAAAGACACTAGCCTAGAAAATAATAAATTGCGATGTTAAAATACGAGAATCATTCCGGTTTGTGATGACACAATCATTAACTTCATGCTGTGTCGTGTACTATTCCCAAAGCCAACCGAGACAGCAGCTACGTTCCTTGCTGCGCGGAAACAAGTGAGTATATTGCTGTAAGAAGAAACGCAGCTACCACCCCAGCCGACCTTGGCTCTGGTAATGCGCGGATGGCAATCTGCATGTAGGGCAGGCGGAATGTTATAGGCGGAAGGTCGGGTGTCCCTTTAAGCCCATTCTTTATTGCCGACTGTTTGCTTTTTCTTGTGATTTATTCTTTATATATGTGAAGTCATTTTAGGACCTTACTCTTATGTACGTAGCATGTAATAAATAATTCGTTTCTCCTCCCTCTCCCCCACATTCCTCCCGCTCCCCAGATCCACCACTGGATCACAGTAACGAAGTAGGGCCCAATGATATGCATGTAGGCGAATTTTCCTATTCTGTTATTAGTGATTTGCAAAGTTTACTTTTGAGAAATTTGCAATTAAATCGGTTGGCTGTTGTGTTCAACGTTTGGTGTTGATCACTTGCTGAAGCTTGCTTTGGATACCACTGTGTTTTGAACCGTTTCTTTTACTTCTTTTCCCTCAAAACCTCCTTCTCTAGTTAAAACTATTTGTCTTTCGTAGGGTGGGTTTGGGGAAGGGAAATAGAAGTTGCGCTCAATTTGTGCTAAAGCTCGGTAGGAAAACCTCATGCGTGTTACAGAGCCGCTTCGAAGGTTTGACAACAGCATCAACATTGTGTGTGCGTGAGCATGTGGTATTTTAAAACCTTGCCGAAAAGTGGTACGGCAAATGCCGCACCAGCCGTACCGCTTCCTACGGCCATGTTCCCAACCAAGACGGCCGTGGCACGATGATTCGAAACATCCCTCGTTATTACAGTACAACTGTATCTGCTGTAATTTGTGCTTCTAATAAATGCGTGATCAATGCAACTTTTTGTTGTTTCAGTAGTTCGTGTTGGAACATTATGCATGAAATAAAACTGTGAGAGGCTATAATGTTGACATAATCAGTGCTGTAGTCTTTAGTCCATGCTGTTAGTGCAAAAACATTTCAGTTCCGGCAACAAGCTGCATATTGTACATGGAAGCTGCTCACATGCTGTAGTTTACAAATCCGCCGGGAGACACTCCTGGAAGTGACACGCATAGCCGTGATGACATCATAAAAATAACCACAACGCGATGTACTAAATCTCTACTATCTCCGGAACTAATTGATCAATCCTATCGTGCGACCTATTGTTGGAAAGATAATTTAATTTGCTAAAAGAAATGCCGGAACAATGTATGCCATAAATCTGTTAGTTTTGGTTTAATCTTAAGAAAAACATAATATGACTGCTGTGCGATATACTAATTCCCAATTATCTCCGGAACTAATCGATCAATCTTTTCGTGCAGACTATTGTTGGAAAGGTAATTTAATTTGCTAAAAGAAATGCTTAACAATGTACGCCGTAAATCTATTAGTTTTTACGTAATTCAAAGGAAAGCACATTATGACGTCCTCAAAATGGCGACCATGCTATATACTAAATCTCGTGTATCTCTGGAACTAATTGATCAATCTTTTCTTGCCACCCATCGTTGGAAAGATAATTTAATCTTCTAAAGGAAATGCCTGAACAATGTATCCCGTAAATAATTTAGTTTTTGTTTAATGTGAAGGAAAAGATAACGTGCATGTAATTATTGTCGCTTATATGTGGTTCTTTCGGAAACGGTAAATTATTAAAGCTGTGTCGTATTGTTCACAGTGTGTCACTTGAGCAGTGGTCTTCACAGGCACACGGTAGCGTACAGGAAAGTAATTCCTTTAATATGACAGCTCGAACCTCTGTTAGTACACTTGCAAGTCTATAGAGGCTACGTTACTCCAGCAGTTGTCATCCATCCCATAATATCAGTTCAGCCGATTTTTGTTGCCTCACCTTAAACGGCTGCCTGAACTCTCGAGTATCACCCTGATTCTGATAACCTCATTCTGCAGATTATGATGGCCTGCGATGCTGACCTTGTGCGCGTACCTACTTTGTTTTACATGCAATCCGCCGATGACTTCAGACTGCTGTCTGCCTTTCCTGGTGTTGCAACAAAGGCTTGAACAAAGTTTTCATTCTAGCCACTACCTGTTAACTCACAACCAATCATTGAAATTACAGCCATTTCTGCAGTTTTGCGATGGTTGATCGTCCTGAAACTGGTGTTTGTGATGGATTGATTTTCTTAAGAATACTTATTATAATGTTCATGTCTTGGCGAACCATGGATGAGGAATACACATCATATATTGGGAGCAGAATTGATGTGAATTTACCTTTCAAATCCTCATAGATGTTTTGACGGGAATGGAAAGCTACCCAGGATAACACTTTACCTTCGTGGTCAGCCTTGCTTCTGGTGGATTCTGACCAGTCCATCATTTCCACGGGTGTGTCAATGGTTTTTTTTCTTCGACTATTGGTAACGGTGCACCACATGAACATTAGTCGTATGAGGAAAACTTGTGGAGAACTCGGGCAAGTGTATTCGGCTTTATTCTTTGATTGTCCTAGGTTGACACTGGTTGTCACAGACATATCTTCTGATGGGTAAAAGATGAGACATGCCTGTTCCATGGAATGAGTTCGCCGATGTAATGAAGGCTGTGTTATGATCTATATTATCAAAAACCAAAACTGGTTAAAGGGGCCGCCAAGCTCCGAATGGTTCGGCCCTTCAAAGGAGTGATATCAACACACCAAAACATTCGCCAAGTTTATCGCACCGCTTAATAGTTCGAATGTTAAATAAAAACTGGAACATTGCTACTTTCGGTAGCAATGTTCAAGTTTTCATTTAACGTCCAAAGTAATATTCGGTGCGATTAAGTTGGTGAATGTTTTGGTGTGTTGATATCACGCCTTTGAAGGGCTGAACCATTCGGAACTTGGCGGCCTCTTTAACCAGTTTTGGTTTTTGATATGATATCACTCCTTTTTTTAATTGTGTATTGACTTAACTCCTCTACCGTGCAGATGTGTAATAAAGTGCCACTTCAACAAGAAATTGGTTTTCAGCAATTTGCTACTATCTTTTGCCTATAGGCCGAACCATTCCCAACTTAGTCACCTCTTTATAGGTTTTAGGTTTGGTCTTAATTTTGTTGTAATTTGTTTTATTTAGTTAATTTGGTGTGTTGATATCACTCCTTTGAAGGGCCGAACCACTCTCAACTTGGTGGCCTCTTTACCAGTTTTTGACTTTGTTATTACAGTTGGTTTATTTTTCGTGAATTGCACGTGAATACAATTTCTTTGCAACGTTGTTTAGATTTATCGTGATACACTAGTGTGTGTCTAGGCACGCACGTCAGTATACACGTTCTCATTGTCCGAACTTTGGCCGTCCAATGAGAGACGATGCCGACAATACTAATAGTTATAACAATATTTTCGTACTTATGCGCCCTCCCACACCATTCCCGTTACGCCCCCAGGCTCCAAACCTTAAAAAGGTATGCAGTTTGTATTGTACTCCACCCATTCGTCCAATTTCATAGCTGGAAGCCTTCCCGTTATCTCAGTATCGATGAATAATCACCCTATGGAAATTAACATGGGGATGAGCGGACTAGCTAGCTAGCTAGTAACTAATAACACATTTACAACGTTATTGAGGGTCCGATTTTGCATTGAAAGCAGCTTAGCTGGCATTCCTACACGAGTTAATTTTTGTGAGGTGGGTCATTGCTCACGATTTCAAAACAATTTAAGCTTTTGTACTGCATTATTATTTTTCCCCAATTACCTGAAATGTGCCCAACTATGCTTCAAGATATAAGACATTGACGCAACGGCGTCACGCTACAATGGTTTACAACCTCGACAATTGAATTGATGTGATGTTTGTTGTGATGTTTGTTGCCTAACTTGGCGCGACACACTAGCGTGTGTCTAGATAGATAACAAAACGCAGAATTGAAAGTGGCAATAATTACGTGTAGATTTTGTTTTTCTTCAAATTAAACAAAAGAGTCTTACGGCATACATTGTCCTTGCAGTTCTTTTGGCAAATTAAATTATATTTCCAACAACACGTCGCAGGATAAGAGTGATATATTCGTTCCGGAGATACCACAGAGTAGTATATTGATGGCGGTCATTTTTATGACGTTATAATATGTTTTTCTACATATTAAACAAAGGCTGATATATATATATATACAGCAAACAATGCTCAGGCAATTCTTTTAACAAATTAAATTATCTTTCCAACGATAGGTTACACCATAAGATTGATCTATTAGTTCAGAGATACACGAGATTAAGTGTATCGCATGGTGGCAATTTTAAGGACGTCATAATATGTTTTCCTTCAAATTACGCATAAACTAATAGATTTACGGCGTACATTGTTCAGGTATTTCTTTTAGAAAATTAAATTACCTTTCCAACGATAGTTTGCACGAAAAAATTGATCGATTAGTTCCGCAGATAATTGAGAATTAACATATCACACAGCAGTCATATTATGTTTTTCTTCAGATTAAACCAAAACTAATACATTTATAGCGCACATCGTTCAGACATTTCGTTTAGCAAATTAAATTATCTTTCCAACAATAGGTCGTACGTTAGAATTGATTGAACAGTTCCGGAGATAATAAAGATTTAGTACATCGCGTGGTGGCCATTTTGATGACGTCATCACGGATTACGTCACCATTTCCGGGAGTGTCTCCCGGTGGATTTGGAAACTACAATGTGTGTACAGCTTCCATGTGCAATATGCAGATTGTTGCCGGGACTGAAATGTTTTGGCACTTTATGTCGCTAACAGCACGTACTACTTGAAACAAATCAATGTTTAGGTCTTCAATAATGATGCAGTCATGAGTAGCATTGTTTTCACTAAGGCATGCACTGATATCATTGATAAAGTCTTGAACATTATATGAATGATACCTGTGAACAGCAATAATTGTTAAAGAATAAAAAAAGTTGTATTTTTTATTGCTGATCCGGGGCCGCGAACATTTTTCACACATTCAATCGGTATGATGTCACGAACAAATACTGATATGCCACTCTTCCTTTCTTCCTCACAGCAATTATTAAAATAGGCCGTATATCCCGGAATAGGATACAAAGGCGTTTCACAGTCATTAATCCATATTTTTGTTAAAATAATAATCTGAATTTTTGGCTTGATATTTTTTAAATGAAGCAAAAAAAATGCCAAAATTAGATCTCATGCTCCTTATGTTAACGTGGTGCACTATTAAACCGTCATTAGTCTGAAACAGCCTATGTAGTTTTTAATTTTATCCTCTGACAACAAATAAATGGGAGGGGTTTCAGTATTTCCTATTAAGCTATGGTTATCTTCCATGACAATGCGATTGGCAGACTGTTCGTTTTGCAAAGGGTATTTCAATTTGTCCCTCGTGGCTTCCTCACGCCAATAACGAGTAGACGCAACGGCATCACTATTCAACTAATTACTACCCCTTCTGATCATAATCAGTGTTAGAAGATAAGAACAGTTTCACCCGTGCCAATTTATGGTCATTGGCTTCATGGTGGTAAGTCATGGTCTATATTGTTGCATCAACAGAAGGGCTTTCCTCGAAGCAAAGAAACACAACATAAGGGCCACGTCTCACAACGTATCCCCCACTTGCATTCTGGCTTCGTGAACGAAATGAGGATCGTCTTCCTCCTTAATAACTTGTCAGGCTCTCCTTTGAGTCAGTCATTTCTTGTCGAGGGTTCTCCTTTCTCCTCTACCCGTTTGATTGGGACTTTTCGTGGATCCTTTTGACGTCCTCGTCAAACGCATGAATTTGATTGACCCTCTCGTTGTGCTCATCTGGATATGCCGCTAACCATTTATCCATGTAGTCGCCTTGATTCACCACTTGCAGCGTCACTCCGTCTCGTTTGAACCACTCGATTTTTAACCGGTTGTACCGTCCTAAACATTGTTTCGATGAGCATAGAGTTGATTTCCTGTGCGGTGTGACTTGTTCTTTGAACTACCTGCAAGCAGTTTGCCTTGGCCTCTCCACAGTCTCCGGAGCTGGCCGCAGAACACAGGCTTCCCCACTGCTACTTGAACCGTTGTGTTGGGGTGTACACTGGGTATCACTAGCACTGGGACTGGTACAGGTAAGACAACTTGCACCTGCTGAGGCGATGGCATATTTACCGTTGTTTGAACAGTTTGTGTAACACTTCCTCTGTCAGACATGTCGAGGCTTGGGCCTGGATCCATCTTATTGTTGGAATCCCCAGCAGTACCCTAACCTGGTTTATATTTGGTGTTACATACTTTATATCTCTTAAGTCCACTTCGGTGTTTGTCTGGTAGCTACCATTTTCTTCTAACCTTATGTCTGGAATGTCTACTACCTTATGTAGCTCTGGCACCTACAGTCTGTAGCCACTTCACCCTACATCATACCCCAGGGGTATCCAACTGTAGACTTCATGTTCAACTTGTTCTGTGAGGGTTCAACAATCTTGATTAAGCCTAGCATCCAAATTTTCTGAATCTTGACACGTTGTTTATGTGGCCTCGCCACCTGTGCATAGGGGACTCGGCTGCTAGTCTTCCCACTCCAGGTAGGTAACGTATTATCCGTACAACAACTCCCCAAAGAAACTTTGGTACACCATTAATGTTGTGCAGACTTTTCCCATCAATGTGCGGTTTAGCCGTTCCGCGGTGCCATTTTCTTGAGGAGAGTAGCGGTGTATCTTAAGATGCTTAATACTATGCGCTTCTAGATAGGTCTAAAACAATCGTCCACTTCTCCTCCACTATCTGATCAGATGGCTGCTATCCTTTACCTAGTCTCGGCTTCCGCTTTATTTTTCCATGCCTAGAATTTGTCGAGCACATCGCTTTTTATTTTCAGTAGGATTACCCATGCTCACCTCGTGTGGTTGTCGATGAAGCTCGGGTAGTACATCTCCCCATTCAACGTAGGCATGGGCATTAGGGTGAAGTGCTTTCTATAGTAGAAAAAAACTTTTTTTTATTTCGAATCGACTAGGTGCGAAAAATTTGCCTTTTGGACTCCTTATCACTCTCCTTATCCCTTCTGAACTCGCACATTTAAAGTTTTCATAGCGAGCTTGTGCAACTAAAACCACCGCCATGTTGGAATTTCAGATGATTTCTAGCTTCCAGCTGCGAGAAGTCAGGGGCGAGTCGTTGCGTAAACGCGTCCTTACATCCAAATGAAAAAAGCGAGTTTGTGAAAACACCATGGTAAACTCAGGAGTGCAAGTGGAAAAAACTCCTCAGAGTGCTTAGGAGGCAGTTTTTCCTAGCTTAAAATATGTACGATCGAATCTGAAGCAACTGACCAATTTGGGGGTTTCATAATCGGTCACTATGCATATGGAGTAGTCATTTCGGAAGAAATACGAGCTTTCCAAGAATATGTTTCATATTGTAATAAATCATTCCCCACCAGAGCGGTGCTCAAGTTCTAGTGATAAATAGAGAATAGGTTAACTTTGATGCAAAAGTGAAAAAGTGACAAGCCTTTAGTTGGTGGGAAACCAAGCACAGCGAGCAATAAATGACGCGTTCGTTGCAAAAAATAAGCATCTTAAACTAAGATGTGGTATTTGCATCCATTTTTAAGACTTTTTGGCATCTTACAGTAGGACGGTATTACCATCTTAAAGTATGATGCTTTAACATCATACAATTTTTAATACGTTTTAGTCTTCTGTAGAGCCGTACCGGCGGAGAATACTATTGCAACGACTTTGTCCGTCCGCCCGTTGCCATTTTCAACTTCGCAACAGTACCAGGTTTACAACATTAGATTCGGTGTCAAAAGTTAGTTAAATAACATGGCAAATTACAACATCGTTACTTCCTTATAGCTAATAGACTTCTTCGACGTAACTAAATTAAATAATAACATTTGATCGTTGAATTGAAATCCTAAGGATAACATTGCAGCCGTAAAAACAAAAGCTTTTTAGCGCCGTTTAAATACCCTCGTCACATTGTTGCATGAATGAAATAAGCTTTACGTCGAACCAGATTCTCCATTAGGCCTATCTGCTACTTACGAAATTAAAACTGCAGTTAAAAAAATTAAGTCTAAAATCACGTTATCACGGCAATGTCAAGTTGCTACGAGTAGCTCCTGGCTTCTTCAACAGCGTGTCTCCCGTCACTTCCCTACTACCACTGATCTATATACGCTACATTGCGCGTTACGCTGTAACACTGTTTGCCCGAAGGCGCACCGTGTTGCAAAAATGAATAGGCGTATTATGCAATTCAAATCTCCGTTAGCTCCTACTTACGAAATTAAAGCTCTAGGTAAGAATTAGGCCTAAAAGTTTACAAATACGCTTAAAATCTAAAATAAGCTTAAAAGCTAACACAATTTTTACCGGCAATGCTGATGGTTACTGCTTTTAGGTTACATAATAGAGGTAGCTGTTGCAATGCGTTATAGAAGTTTGTGCATCACCAGTGGTAGTGGCACAACTGTACAGAAGACCGGATGTGACTAGGTAGTCGCTCGAGCCACTTGTTTAAGATGTTTTCACCATCTTAGCAGTTTGACATCTTGAAACCGATGCTTTGGTATTCATCTTACATATCTGGCATCTTATAATGCTGACATCTCAAACGATGACTTCTTTTTAACTCGACCATCTTATTTTCATTTGTTCATACTATTAGTTGTTCAAATCTGACAGACTCGTCATCTTAGTTGCGAAACAGCTTGTGGAAGAGGACGTATTAGTATCAGTTAGGCAGCGGCGTGGGGCAACAAAGCAGTAAAAAAAACCAAGTCGATCGAGGGCCGAAGGAACGAGATCAACTGAGGCTTTCTTACTGCATTGTTGCCGAACAACGTTGTCTAACACACTTGTACAATGAGTCCATTGTTGCGAGTCGCGTGCAGTCTCAAATTCCTGAAAGCCAACTCCATTGTGATTATCCAATGGCGGTGGCCAACATAGCCGACGATTTAATTGATGATTCAGATACAGGTGTGTTGCTGTTGCAAAGTCCTTTAAATGTGGAAGGTGAATGTGTTTCGTACACTGTTGATTCGCCAGCAGCTTCACGTAGTGTTTAATAATCATTTCTTTTACTTTGGGTTCTGTGTCGTGCAGTCTTCATGGTAGTAAGATTGCACGGCACTCTAATCCAACAATGATTTCATTGTTGCAGCCGTGCATCTTCACGAAATTAAGGCACGGGTACAACAATGGAAGAATAGTACAAACCACAATACATCTTAGTCCATACAACTGTACTGTAGACCAATGTCGGTCAACATCGTGTTGAGGATGGTATAAAGCGAATGTAAAATCATGTTAGTTAGCCACCCCAGCCTATCGCAGCATCTACAATCTTTATGGAAGTCAAAATAGTTTGCTAAATTCGTTAATTGTGTAGATGTTTTAGTATTCATTTAGGATGTTCATAGGCTGTAGAGAGAATAAGACCATTTGATTTTTTAAGAACATAACTACAGTTTACTTAGGATTAGCACAACAATTGTTTTCACTCGAAGTAGAATAAAGTAGCAGTGAAGTTTCAGAGCGTTTTTCTTTAGTGCTAAAACACTGCAACTTATTTATTTTCCAACTTCGTAACATGCCCCCTTAAAATGTTTGTAACTTTACTTCGTTTCCGATTTAATACATAGTAAATCCTAAAACGATGGCATCTTTGCATGTTTCACAACTTAAAAAATTAAATCTTAAATTGTTAGCAATTTTGCCCGTATTGTAGCTTAAAATACGTTGACGTCTTAAATGGTGCTGTCTTTGCCTGTTACAACCCTTAAACTAATTGGCATATTACAATTTTGTAACTTATTCTCTTTTCCAACTTGAAAATAAACCATCTTACTGCATGGACATCTGAAATTGTTGACATATTACACTGCATGGATTTGGCAACTGAAAACTATGGTGTCTTAAACAGATAAATGCAATGCTGTTAGATGTGGGTTCGTACTCTGTTCTTAAGCGGGATAGCTGTAGCCATGCAGGGGGCCTTCTTATTTTGCACAAAAGCATTTACCCTGTTGCGGAGGTGGAAGTTGCCACATTTTTGTAGGGGGAATGGTTATAGCACTACCCGAATGCAAAATTTCCTTTATACCTGTGGTGTTATGAGTTGTTGTTGAGTTTATTCCCTTTACGAGTGTCCCCCACGTGCTCTTGGACCCTGACCTGCGCTTTTCTGAGTGTTTTTCCAATGTATACCTTGTCGCACCTCTGCTTACCCGATAGCCGTATGACTTAGTAATGTGAGTTTATCAGGAATTCCATGAACTGAGGGTATTCCAATATTTGTTTGCGCGAGAGCTATATGCCAGCTTGTCAATCAGCCGACTCGTTGAAATAACATCTTAGATCTTGTGTTTTCACATGATGAACCTTCTGATCTACGAGGTAACGGTTGGTAACCACTTTCGGAATAGCGATCATTGCGTTGTGTATTTTCGTGTAAATTTGACTGTTCATGGGGGAAGAGTAGTTGGCAACTCAAAGGTATCTAAAGAGCCTCAAAGGATAAATTTTGACGAATTACGGCCATTCCTCACCCTCGTGAATAGGAAGATTAGAAGTGTTGATGTTGTTGTTTACCCTCGTGAATTGGGATGATTTGATTTTTAACATACATCAGGATATCGAACAGGCTTTCAGGGAGTGTTTTCAGAACCTATTGGCTGAACACGTACCTGAATGTCGTACCATTCCACACAAGCGCTTGAAGGGTCCATTCCTCTTCCCACGTTACATAACCAAACAGTCTGCCTTGAAGCACGCATTCTTTACTCTCAGCAGGTTGGATCTTGGCATAGGGCTAGGGAGATCGCAACAATACATGAGGGAAATTACGCTGTTTTAATTAGATTGTACCGTCAGAAAACTGCAACCTCGCATGGTTTACCACCCTTCAAAATAGAGGGCTCATTTATTGTAGATAACAGTGAAAAGGCTGAGATGCTTAATAAAATATTTAGTGAAATCAGTGCTTTCAGCTTTCCTTTACCATTTAATCAGCATCCATTCGAACTCTGTACACATGTGGCTTTCTCTAAGGATACTATTATTCGTGCTATCAAAAATCTAATACCTATTCATTGTTGTGGACCTGATGGGTTTCTGCGCTTCTTTTTAAGGAAATTGCATTCCAAATAGGCTTTCGTGTGTCCAGGATTTGTACACTGACCTTCGAACAAGAGTGCATCCCATCAATCAGGAGTTTGGCAACTCTTATACCTGTATTGAAGAAGGGATCTTTTTCTGATTCTCATGACTATAGGCCAATTGCCTTGACATGTGTTGCTTGTAGAATTATGGAGTCAGTTATAAGGGATAATATTTTGAATTTCCTTGAGCATACTCTATAAATCACGACCAGTTTGCATTTGTTTCAAACCGATCTGCAACCCATCAACTGCTATTGGTGCTATACCGATTGACATCTGCCCTTGTTATTGGTGTCCCATCTAATATTATTTATTTTGATTTTAAAAAAGGCATTCGAGTCAGTTAAACATCGAAAGCTTTTATATGAACTTCAAGAATATGGAATTCGTATTAACCTGTGGGGTTGACTATCGGCTTTTCTGCGTAACCGAATGTTGCAGGTTGCTATTGAGGGGACACTTTCTTCTAAGGTTGCTGTTTCTAGCAGGGTCCCACAGGGATCGGTGCTGGGTCCACTTGTCTTCGTGATTTACTTGAATGATCTAATATTCAATAAGGAACTTTTGGTTATAAATTTGCTGACAATTTAAAGATTGGGACAGCTAATGTTGACCAAATCTTTACATCCGATTTAGAAAAGAATTTAACTGGTTGCATTTATGATAGTTGCCTCTTCCACACATAAGTGCATTGCTTTCCATGTCGGCATCAATAACCCTGGTCATAGGTTCAGCTTGGAAAATGAAACTTTACCATCGGTGTACGAAGTTTGAGAATTGGGAATTTGATTTACCTATACACTTACACCTTCTGTGCAATGCCAGAAAATCAGAGCCTCTGCATTTCGACGTTTAGCAATTGTTAATCAATGTTTTACTTCTAGTAGTATTGAAACAAAAATGTGGGCATTAAATCGGTTCAGCTCCGGTTTACGAAAGGATTACATGGCCTGCATGATGAAGCACGCGGACCGCCTTAATATGACGGGATTAGAATTACTTGAACTTCTAGGGATTAAGTTCGACCTCGTCCTAACCTACAGAATTGTGCGTGGTCTTATCTCTGTGGATCTTCTTTTGTTTGATAGGGGGGCGGGATTGAGGCTTAATGGCGCGTCGACAACACCAGTGTAACACACCAGGGGACATCCTTGGAAACTGTGTGTGCAGAGTTCACATCTTGATTGCCAGCGTAATTTCTTCTCAGTCAGTTGTCCCAATTTGGAATACCCCACAAGCTGAAATTGTCAACATGGATACTGTATCAGTCTTTCGCAGAACCCTCTTCATATATTTCTTAAGCGGCCTTTTTGACTCGAATTAATATCGTCTCCTATCTTAGGTCCGGTATTAGAGTTTCATCAACCTTCCGGTTCCTTCCCAAGATTCATGTTTGGTAAACTTATATTATTACACTATAATTAAAATCATGTTAAGCATTTATCTTGTGTGTTTTCCATCTGATAATAAGGTGCATCTTACGTTTAATAACATCTTAAATGAAAAAAAGTCTGAAATTAGGACGCATCTTAAACTAGTGGTATCTTAAATCTTCAAATCACAGATCCATTCCATCTTAAATTAATATGGTTTTTTATGATTTTCAGGAGGCTCATCAACCAAAACAACTGAATTTCAGATGCATTTTACTAATTTTAAGATACTTAGTTTTTACAGTGTAATACTCTTGTCGTCTTGTTTCCCCGTCAATTTCTCTGGGAATCGCCATTTTAGTTTGGCGTTGCATAACACTGGTGAGCAGCTTATGGCTGAACGTATGAAAACGATCCTGTGCTGTATTTTGGATTTACGCGCTGCGTCGCATCTCGCATACTAGTGTCTTTCTTGATCGTGAAAATCTTGTTATTTTGCATGTGTTTGGCCTCCCAGGGCTGTGCTCTGGGGATGATGGTCTTGTCTGCGGCCCACCATTTCCTCAGATTTTGCCTTATTTTTGTTTTATACTTTTTTTGACAACAATGTTTCGATTACGTCAGTATGTCACTTGGTTTGGTGTTGCATAATGTGTTTACATTTTCGGTACTTTTTACTCTCTTTTTTATGCCTTCCCATCATGATGGTCGTAAAAACTTGGATTTGTTTCGACTGATTTATGTACTTTGAACATTAGGCTTACTCTTTGTTTACGTCTGTTTTATCAATTTATGGGGATGTTTTACGATGCCGTGTGACGGATGAAGTTGACCATGATCCTGTAAGTTGTATCAATCTAGTTTATACAGGGTGTTTCAGAATAAAACCGATAAACTTCCAGGGCAAACTAAGGAGGTTAAGACACGTCAGAAAGTCCTATACAACACCTATCCTAAAATGCTTGGTTACCGAGATATCACCCTATTACACCCCACTTATTTTATGATCGAGTATTTAAGTCAGGGCTTAATTGGAGACTGTAAGCATGGACTTATATACTATCACACTACGTGTGATGGACAAGCCACTCAACGCTGCTGCCCGGAGCAGGGCTCATTCCCGAGACACAAAACAATGACCAATTTGCATGCTCACATGACGTCACTTCCCTCTCGGCGGCCTGCTCTTGCTTGCTCGCCGTCCATTTTCTAATTGTCGGTTCGATGTGTAGTGTTTTTGACGAAGTGGTCGTTCGCTGCTACAACCTGTATCGGATCTCAAAAATAACAAGCGCTGTTCAAGTTTAATGATGGTATGGAACGTTCAGTGGGAAAGGTACCGCGCGAAAGGTTAGCAGTGGCCTGTAGAATTTATTAGATTTATTCTAGCGTATCGTTGCTTGTTGAAATGCCTGGCCGACGGGAACCACTGCCGACTACGGTATGAATGAACGGCCGACGCGCGTAGGCAGCTTGCCGCGAACATTGTGCATAAATTCTGTGTGTAGTAGTTCGCTGCTTCATCATTGTCAACCTGTATCGTATCTCAAAAATAACCAGCACTGTTCAAGATGCTGGTATGGAACGTGCAGCGTGAAATTTACTGCGCGAAAGGTAAGCAGAGGACCAGAGAATGTTGATAGGCAGACGCGCGTAGGCTACACAAAAGTATGATGGCAGGTTGCAGCGAACGTTATGTGTAAATTTGGAGAAAAACATGCAATAAAATTCGATGGAGGGGGAATATGCTTTTACGACAGTATTGGTGTATTTGAAAGCAAAACCAAATTTCGTTACGTAGCTTATTTGACTTCTCTTCTATTCTCTCACCACCCCTCTTTTTCAAAGTGAAATTCCATTTCTTTCCTCGTTCAGAAAAACGTATGAAGAAACCGCAAGAAAAAAAAACAGTGATATGCAATGGTAAATACTGAGGAGAAAAAACATGTGGAGGACGTTTTTTTTAGTGGGCTGTAACCCGCATTTTTATTTAATTACTGTGTTCTAACGGTTTACAGCATACACTTACTTAATGCACTTTATTCCCCCAATTTCTCCACCCCCCACCCCTCCACAACAATAAAGAAATAATTGTCATATTTTTTCTATTCCCACACTGGAAGAACTCTTACACAAGCGACGACAAATAGCTTGCCAGTAAAAATATAAACAAGCACCGTTGTAGCAGTTTCACTGCAGTTGCATTTATTTGGGGAAAAATACAGGAACGGAGCAAACCCCCTCCCCGCCAAAAAAAATCCTCTATTTTGTCATCTATGTCCCTATTTGGAGAAAAAGTATCAGAATCATTTACCCTCCCCTCCCAAATAAAACCCCACTTTTTTATTATATGTCCTTATTGCAAAAAAAAAAATAGAAGGGGAGCAATTCCCTTCCTCCCCCCTCCCCCCGAAAACCCTGTTGTCATCTATTTCCTTAATTTGGAAAAAAAAATAGGAGCAGA
>JAHWFP010035997.1:11653-27228 GCA_023313725.1 Lithobius niger
ACTTTCATCTGAAGGCGGGAAAAGTGCGAGCATTCCCTAGGGAATGCCCGGGGTTTGAAAAACAGCTTATTTTAACAAAACAAAACAAAAAATACGTTTGAAGTAGAAAGCACTAAATTTCAATACCGTTACATTTACAAAAGATTACGTAATGATTGTAAAATGGGAATAGTTTTTAATCGCCAAATGTTTGACCGGGTTTTCATTTGTAACACTCTGGCCTGATACATTTGCTACGACATTCAAAATACCAATTTTTGCTTGCATCGGCTACTTTTCTTGTACTGTCGTAAGGATTTCAAGTTACGGTGGCCAGCTGTTTACACAATGAGCCAGTTGTTAACTATGAGCTGCTCTTCTACGTCGGGTCGAGTCAAAGTTGTTGCTGACACGAATGTTGATTGCTTAATTAACCATCCAACTTAGCAATTGGCATCTGTTGCAACATTTTTGGCGATGTTGCCCGAAACACTTTTACCCACGGGGCGGTTGTAATACAAAATGTAATAACCGTATTTCTTTTTGGGGCAAAAATACACAACCTCAGTATTTGCATGTATGGATCATTGATTTTGATGCAGTCTGTGCACGTTGACAGGACAACGAGAAGGATTGGCGGTAAGAGAAAATGCTTTGACTGTCTTTGGTTGCACTTTTATATGTTTTAAATAAATAAGTACAAATTCATGTAAATTATATAACGGAAAGAGGAAAAAAAGCCAAACAGCAAAAATAATACACTAGAATTAAGGTAGTACAGTGAGCCGCCTTTGGAGTGGCATGACCCGAATTCAAACTAGCAACCCAATTCGCCTCCAGATCACTGACACAGCTGTTTGGCTTGTTTTCTTCTTTTCTTTTATATGTTTTAACCCACGTTGATTTATTTTTGAAACGTTTAATATGTATTCAAGGTATTCTCGCCCATTTTCATTTGACCTACCAAAAGTTCGTCGTCTTTGTGTTAAAGTTCTGTCCTCATTTCTGCCACGCAACGCACAAACATGCACATCGAAAAGCACAAACACGGAATACGATAAGGCATTTTGATCATCAGTAGCCTACCAAGAATTTTAGTTTCCCGCAACACGTTCAACTATTTTCGAATATTTACCAATAATGTAAAACAATGGCCCGTTATTTCAAGAACGTAACAATACCACGTTCTTTCAAAGCGTAGAACGTCTGCCAACAATAGCCGACAATGGGAACGAGCTCTTCGCCATAATGGACATTAAGTCGGATAATGACCGAAAACCTTGTGCATTCCTAAACAATGACCCTCGGGACGTTTAGGAATGCCCGCGGTTTTCGGTCATTATCCTTTACGTAAAATTAACAAATAAGCACTGTGCCAGCATTAGGCTTAGAATTAGGCTTCTCTGAGAGGCAACCTTCATCGGGTAGGGTGAGAGCTATCCACCAACTGATTTGTTTCAGTTTTCAACATACTTTACTAAGTGATCGTTAGCATGTGGTTCGAGTCGTGGCTGCGTTGGTGGTTATGATTGATGGGGTATTTTATGATTTATGGTGTATTTTATGAGTTTGTTGTGTTACGTCAACGCATTTCAAATCAAATAAATTAATGTTAAATCGGTAGGAATAACAAAGAAATATTACTCATAAATTGGTTTGGTTATATTACTCATAAGTATAAAAAATGGCAAAAATAAGCATGAATAAGCATCAAATTTGCTTGTATCATTGCATTCTAGCTTGATTCCGAAATACCCCTTCAGACAACAACGAAACTATTCTTTCGGTAAACTTTTCTTTGGTTCATTGTTCATTGTTCATTGGCCCATTGTGAACTAGTGGGTTCTCTTGACAATGGCTTCGTAACAATGGCTTCATTGTTCGGAGTCCACTCCGAGAACCATACGTGTGGTATAATCCAATCACCGATACCATGATAGAGGGAAGGCTTCCAGCTATGTAATTGCTGCTGGACGTATAGGATATCGCCCGCTTTCCGAGTGCTGGGATCTAACAATGTCGAAGGCGCGCAGCGCCCGAGCCTTTGTTGGATTCCAGCATGAGGAAAGCGGGCAGGGTTCTTTACGATCTCCACCCGACTGTCTGTCGTCCGTGTGGCCAGGATGCGCTTCCTAGGGGGGACGGAGCACTGTTGTCCAGACTTAGGACTGGCCATGTGCTATTGAGGGCTCATAAGCACCGGCTGGGCCTCAGTCCCACTCCGGTCTGCAGGTGTGGTACAGAGGCCGAGACAGTGGAGCACTTCCTTCTGGTGTGCCACCTATGGGCAAATTTTCGGGGCCGGGTACTGGGGGATTGGGGAGCCGAACTGAGGGGAATTCTGGGTGCCTCCTCGCACGATGCAGGGACTGTATCCGCCCTACGACAAGTAGTGAGGTTCTGTAAGCAGACGGCAAGGTTCAACCAGTTGTAGGGGGGTGATCTATGGTGAACACGGGTGTAACGGAATTAAGATTATGGATGTTAGATTTAAGTAGTAGTAGTCGTAGTTATAAGATTTAGAATTGAGCGAATGACTCAAGGTCCGTAGGCTCATGTATAAAGTAAAAGTAAAAAAAAAAAAAAAAGGAAAGCGGGCGATATCCTTCTTCTCACCCGTTTTGAAGCTATCAGTCCGAACATTGTTGAGCGCGAGTGGAATACATTGTTGCGTTTACCCAGAAGAAAGGTTTGTGTAGCATATTCGTTAAGACGCAATCTACACGCAACGAAAAAAAAGCAACGTTTAATTTTGAAAGCGGTTTTGTTTTCTGCTGTTTAGCTTCAATTCAAGATAGTTCTTAATTTTTACAACATAGTGTCTTAACCTCTTTACAGTTAGGTCTTCTGTTCATTTAAAATATCCTTAATTTTGGTAGTCCATACCATTTTGAAACAGCATGCGTAAAATTTTATTCTAGAATTTTTCCGATCTACTGAGTAGAAAGTCGCTCGTCTGGACATAAATTTAAATTCCGTATCGTAAATTCAATTCTATCCAAAGCATCGAAAATTAGCCTTACATTCGTTTTGCCTTAACATTTATCTTGATTTTTTTTTAAACCATTACGTTTTGATTTAAAGAACAAAACCATTATCAAACGAGTTTCAAACAAAAACTACGTCATTACGGTGATAACGGTTTGTTAAGCAAAAACGTCACTTCTTTGTAAATACTTGACGACACATTTTGCTTTTAATAACAAAATATCAATCGTGTACTGTACGTGTTTATGAGCAACATTCGTCTTAGCATATGTGTGAAATATAGGCATCGATTTGTGGTATTTTTTAATTAAATTAGTAATATGAACATCAGGCTTCCAGTGTTCGTCAATATAAAGTTCTAAATAAAGTGACCGTAAAATGATAATAAATAAAGCACGATTGGTATTTAATTAAATCTGTAAACACTTGAACACACTGCAGGATGGGTTGACATGTGTCCTATTTTGTTGCTTCCTTAGTACTCTTTCTCATCGCCTCGTGTGTGAGGTCATGAAGGGTGCGCGACCTTTGCACGGGTCATAAAAGCCCCCCACTTCCATCCCGTCGTCGTCGCCTAACGTTGGGTCAATCCTCTCAGAGACCCAGCTATTTGGTACCCCTAGTGAATCAGTCCTGCAACTGTCATTTTCTCCTTCAGTATTCGCCCTTGATGGTGGAGTGATGGAGGATTGGGGGAAGGGATTCTTCCTCCCTTCATTGTCCTGTTTTCCTTCCTGCTGCTTAGACATTGAGATATTTTCTAGTCCTGCAAAGCAAATTTTTCTGTGGCTAGTCACTATGAAAATTTTAAGAGTGGCCAAGTTGGAGCCTCGATCCGTGCTGTCTGCGTGGATGCTTCTGCCTTTTTCATACTTTTGTGTCAAGCCGCCCCTGGTGTCGAAATTTGCTAAGGAGTTCTTTTAGAAGTGCGATATTTCTGAGAATTTATTGGTGTTCTTAAGAAAATGGTTGTGCCAAGTAGAGAGTTTACGAAAATGCAAATGTTTTCTAAGTTGAGTCAGTTCTATATTAATTTGAAAAATAATGCTTGTGCCAGACATATTGGGTTCATGTCTCTTGCTTTTAAAGTGCTGTACTAATGAATTATTGTTGTCCTTGAGCTTAAAGATTGATTTATGGGCTTTGGGCTTCGGGCAGATGACCAGGAGTGGTTAACGCTCGTTAAACCCTTTAACCCTTTTTTTTTAAGATTGATTTATGGTATCAGAGGCGCTGGAGAAGATTTTGCCCACTTTGTTCGATTTATGTAGCTGTACACATTGGATTGGTAAATGGTGGTTTGTTAGACATGGGCTGGAAGTTTGAATTTTTTTTTGAATGTGTTTCTGTAGCGCCTCTTTGCGGTTGAGTTGATTTTAGCTGACTAGCCTAATACATTGCACGTAAAGGAAGTTGAGCAGTGTTTCTGTAAGCCCGCAGATGTATGGTGCCATCACATACTGTGAAAACTTCTGTGGTGGGGGGGGGGCCGGCCCCCCGGGGGCTAGATACACGGCGTGAAGCCAAAGGAGATTGGCATATTGAATAACTACAGAGTATGGGTATAGCCGCTGTTAACAAATTTATGAACACCAATAAATTTTCAGAATGTAACGAACTCCTAAAAAAAACTCAACATTTGCAAATTTTGGCACCAGGGGCAACAAAAAAGGCAGAAGGATCCACGCAGACGCCACTTAGTTCCATGCCTGCAAGCAGCACGGATCAAGGTCCCTAGTTGGCCACTTTTAATTTTTAAATTTTTAAATTTTACTTTGCTATTTCTCTTCTGTCCGATCTCTCGTTTGCCCTAGCCTATTTTATTCTGATGAGCACTGGTTTCTGAACCTACGCCTTTTAATGACTTTTACTCATTAGTAAATATACTCTTGCTAATGAGTCTGAGGTGACTCGAAACGTTGCGTGAAATTTTTATGTTGTGCACTTCATTGGCTTTTTATTCCTTATTTCTTTTTAAGGTAAGAGGCACTCAATTGAGTATCATAAAATAAAAACAAGTAAAACACCCTTTTTGCACTTAATGTTCAAACTATTTCCGCAATGGCCTTTTTGGGGGATGAAAAGGAAGTTGTTGGTGTGAACGTAAAGCCTAGTAATTATTAATGACTTGGGACCCACCTTTTCTATTGAAATGGCATCCTTCAACTTTTGTGGTTGTGCATTCCATCTGGGACGTTGTGTGTTTTCAGGAAACGCACACTGTCACTAATGGGGATTGTATTTTTTTTTAACAGTCTGTAGGCCGGGGTCAGCTGCTTTAGTTCCACGGTGCTGTCAGCACCAGTGTTCACCCAAACACCAGTGTTCACGATGTCTTTTCAGATGGAGATGGTTGGGTACTCCAGTGTGACTTAATCCTAAATCACACTCGTGTTCGACTGTTAAATGTTTATGCACCAGCGCTTTATTGCCATTCTACTTATTTGTATTGGTGACTTTAATTGCGTTTGTCGACACTAAAATCAATACCTCGAATACTTAAGACGGCACACCCTACTCCGACAGTTTCTCTTTGATTCAGCCCACACTGACGGCTGCAGGAAGCTGTACCCGAGAGTTCCAGGTTTTACTTATAGACTGGGGTTTTCTTCTTGCTTTGTGGCTTTTGAGATCTAATTTGTGTTCTATGACTTTTCCTACGTATTTTGACTTGCTGAATCCGAAAATCAATGTTGCCAAATGCAATAAACAGGGGCGGTTAGCCGCTACAGCCAAAAATTCAAAATGGCCAGAAAGCAAAAAAAACGTACAGGTGCTTGCTATGCAACTAATTTCAAATGGTTTGAAACGAAATCGACCCTTATACATGCCTTGCACTTCACGAAGTCAAATTAGCTCCTTAAAAGATACAAATTTGTGACTGCAAGCCACTACAATCAAAAATTTAAAATGGCTGCCGCTGGAAAGTAAAAATTCTTACAAGTGCTTGCTATGCGTCTAATTACAAATGGTCTGCAACTAAATTAAGCTGTGAACGTGTACTCCATTTCAAAACTTCCTGTTAGTATATTACTGGGCTCAACAACTGGGTTAGTTAGATACAACAACCATTAATTCAAAACGGCGGACCCCAGAAAATGAAATTTCTCTGGCATATTTGCTAGTCGTGAAATGTTAATACCCGTAGGAGGCTGCGTTAGTCTCAGCTGTTGAGCTATTATTGGGCCGACATTATTGATTGAATTATTGTTGGGTTGTTGATTTTAAACAATAATTTTGTTACCAAACTGAGAGGAACCCAAAATACCCAAAAGGCCATGAAAGGTCTATTGGAGGACTTGAATTAACACTTCAAACGACAAAACAGTTTTTAATGCAAACCATCGTCAATCTTCATGAACCACCACCTGACAACCTGTTGCATTAAGCTGGGCAAGTGCAATATACACTGATATCACTAATACATCAGTATCTTTGGATGTAATTGCAACTGATGATAACACATTAAGGTCATGCAAACGAGCATTGTATCTGCTTCCTCATGACTGCATATTTCATTGGTTATCATCTCTGTCTCAGGTGAAAGGGTCAACCAAAGCCGTCCATCTGTAACAACAATTGGATAGGGAAGTCTTTTCCTGTTTTCGTAAACTCGCTAAACCTTTACTATGTTCTTCGTGAGTTCACATTTATTTTCGCGGTTATAAAGAAACTGTTTACATTTATTACCTTGAGGCATGGGTAATTCTGATGAACCAATGTGGACACGAACTGCTGACTCTCCTCTTCTCTGTATTATACAAGTTTTTATGCTGTCTTCTTTGTAGACATCAAACAATATGCACTGACACCGGGCAGAATGAGGAAAGTAGAAGGAAATATGACAGTAAGGCATTAGCATAGTCACCACACATAGGTTTTGCAGGTACAGCAATAGCAGCTTCCATACCATCAATAATCCATGTAGCTTTGTCTGGTGCAGAACATTCTTCTGACTTGCTTTCATCTATCATGAATATTATGAATATGGTAGATGAGAGCAAGCCAGAAGAAAGTTTTGCACCAGACAAAGCTACACGGATTAGTGATGGTATGCCAGGATGGTATGGCAGGGGATTTTAGTATGGGATGTTGTGCACACTTTAGTATGGTGGCGTGGGATGTTGTGTGCACTTTAGTATGGGGCTGTAGTTGTATCGACAGGGTTCGTCGCATGCAGCATAATTGGTTCCGGGGCTTCACATCGGCACGTCGGTTGGAGCTGCCAAGAGAGGCTCCCGTCCTTTGGTCATTGGTCCAGTGCATCGGTGCCATTCCGGTACTCCTTCTGCCTGCAGCGCCATCTCCTGGCGACACTCAGCTGGAACTACTGCGTCCTCCCTTTCCCTGCAAGAACCATATTATAATCTTTGGCCTTTAATAATGTCTGTTACTACAACTGATTGTGTAAATCTGATATATTTAATGTTCCTATTCATGTAACAATACTTGATGTATCCCATATGCTCATGCCCATTGTTACCTGCCCTAAACGACGAACTTAGGGGTAGTAACTAGGTGAAGCCTTTTCTGGCATTACAATCATCAACCCCAAGCATTCCACATGTGAACCATTTTCGGCCAATTTCATTAGAATCTTTTCTTCCCCCATTTAGCTTATTTATTTAGGGACATTTATTCAGAATTCACTACCATATCTTCTTAAGCTGTATCAGTTGGCAGGCGATCAATCAACACCGAAAAATCATTAAACCTGGACCAAAATGGCGTAAGGTAACTTGTGACTCAATCTCGTCCCTAACATAAGCTAATCCACTGTGTCAACCAGCTAATCATTACCATCCGTTGATACATAGTATCCATCGTGTTAAACTCATTTAAAGTAAAACTAAATTGACCGACATTCTATGCACACTTTAGAACGGTGAGGGGGTTTTGTATGGGATGTTGTGCGGCACTTTAGTACGGGGGGGGGGGGAGGTTTAGTATGAGGATGTTGTGTGTGCTATAGTAACACTTAACTCATTAAGTAAAACTAACTTTACCCACATTCTATCATTTTTGTAAAATTCTTTAAACAGTTTTTCTTTGCTCTTTCCTACGGGTGTAGGATTGAGACAGGCTCCTTTCTTTGACGCGGCTTGTTGAGAGGGGAAATCTTCGTCGGAGATCTCACTTCTCGGCACGTAAAAAGGTTGTTGGCGCGGAGTTTCTCAAATTTTTTCTCGGACCACACTTCTCTTTGCTCTTTCTTTAGGTGGTGATGGTAAACACACAAATGTATGGACTCACAATATTATTGGAGAGTTTTAATAAGGGTGTGAATGTGTTGACTTGGTTCTTGACTAAATGAGATTTTATGTGGTTGTTGGATCAAGGCTGGTTCTGTCTTAATCTACACCTTGACTGAAAGAAAAAAATCTTTTTTCCTATGTGTTGGAGATCTTTTTTGTTGAGATTAGTATATTAGATCTGACTGAAACAGTAAACTTTGATGGGAGTATTTGATGGAGTGCATTCCACTAGCATTCTTTTTTAACACCTCCTCCCCCATCTCACACTCGAAGCCCTCTTTGCCCGGCCTGCGAAGAGTGTTGTTTTTCCATAACACTTACAATGTTATTGGAGTTTTAGTATGAGTAGATATTGCCTAAGACCTTCATTTAAATATATGAAAATGACAACTTTTTTCCCATAGCAGTACATGCAATACTATTGGAGTTTTTTTTAGTATGACTTGTAGTGTGTACAAAGGCATGAACTCACGGTGTTATTGGGGAATTTTAGTAAGGTTGCTTGGTTCTTGACTGAAAGAAATTTTGTGTGGTTGTAGGATCAAGGCTGGTTTCGTCTTCATCTACACCTTGACTGAAAGAGAACAATCTGTTAATTTGTTGGAGATCTTTTTGTTGTGAGGGGCGAAGAGTGTTTTTTTTTTAGTAACACTTACGATGTTTATTAGAGTTTTAGTATGAGTTTTATATGAGTTGATAGCCTAAGACCTTTCATTTAAATTCATGAAAATGGCACAACTTTTTTTCCCGTAGCAATACTCACAATGCTATTGAACTTTTTAGTATGGTTTGTAGTGTGTACAAAGGCATGGACTCATGATGTTATTGGAGAGTTAGCAAGGTTGTGAACAAAAGCAAGGTGACTTGGTTCTTGACTGAAAGAAATTTTGTGTGGTTGTAGGATCAAGGCTGGTTCCGTCTTCATCTACACCTTGACTGAAGGAGAAAAATCTTTTGATTTGTTGGAGATCTTTTTGTTGTGATTAGTATATTAGAGGTTTTTCGTACCCCGACGCTATTGGAAGTTTTGCATGGGATATACTATGTACAAAAGCACGAACTTACGATTTGTGTGTTTACTTCATGCTGTGCTTAAATTCGTGTAAATGACAAAACTTTTTTCCCGATAACAGTTATTGTTGAAGTTGAAAAGGGCTAGGACGTAGTGTGTAGCATGGTAACAGGGCAACGACGGTTTCCACAGCTTCCTCCTACTCCTTAAGCTAGATCCTTAGTGGGCCTCCTTACCTTGATGCTATGGCTCCATACTATGTATTCTGTATACTCTATATCTTTATTAATGTATTCCGGTAATGCTATGTACACCTTTGGGCATAAAAAAATGATCGTTTTCGTTGTACTAAGGCTTTAAACAATGCCATTCAACAATGCCATTCTTTGGCATTAACAATGGAGAATTCGTTTCGTTTTCAGTGTGTATGTTCTTATTTACAACAATGAAAAAGTTTGCATTGTTGTCGGGCTACTTGAACCTCGATACAGTGCGATCATTTTTTATGCCCAAAGGTGTACTTTGATGTATGGTCCAGTCCCTGGAGATCAGTGGTCAGGATGGCTCTGGCCTTGCCTGCCCCTAGGGGTAGCTGCTAGCAGAGATGGCTCATGGGATACCAGGATATAGTACAGGAAGTACCTTGCACCACCAGTGGCAGGTAATGGTGGCAGCTCTAGGTACTTAAGGCCTTGCAGCCCCTTGCAGCCTCACTCTGGGAGCTAGTCCCTAACCAGCTAAGAACTCTTCCTGAAGCGTGCCACACTGCTTGTAGCCCTGATCAGAGCATCCTTGAACCATTGGACAACATCTCCTGAGGACAGACCGCGTGGCCCTGGAATAAACCCTGAATTTACCATCCTTCTGGCATTCTTCCTTGTACCGGGCATAGCGGGGTTGCACAAGTGGGGCATCAGCCGTCCATTTTTCATCTAGGGAAGGACCCATTTTCACCAAGAAGCCTTTTGGAATGCTGGCAGCCATCTTGGGTGTGTCATTTTCTCCTGGGACCCCTGCCTTCAGTGAGTAACCAAGAGACAACCTGAGTAGTTGTGAGTATTGTGAACTGTGTTTGAGATAGCAATAACATTTATATTGCAGTGGAGATTAGTTTGGATCAGTCAGTGCTTTTTATTGTATTGGAAGATATTGTGTGGGCCTATGTAGGCTAGTGCCTTTTTGACTTTTACATTGAGACTTTACCCTGATAATCCTTGGTCGTGTAGGCTACTGAATTTTAGCCTTGAAGTGACTTTTCATAGCCTGTAGGCCTAAAGCTTTCAAGATTGTGTGATTTTATGCCAAGGTCTATTAGATCTAAGCCAGATTTAGACCCCACCTCTTGGGATTTAAGTTGGGACCCTAAGAAAATAGGGAAAAGGCCTAAGACTAGAAGGGAACAAGCAGCTAGGATGACTACCCCTATTATTCCACAAGTTGTGCAATTACCATTAGGGGTTACTCCATCAAGATTAGCAGCTCAGTTTTCTCCAGCTAGCCCTAATGTTCAAGTGACACCTAATTTAAGTCTAAGTACTACATCAGCAAGCTTAAATGTTAGTGTGTCAAGCCCTACATTGACTTCACCAAATGTTGAATAGTTATTTTCACCAGTTGCTAGTAATACTAGTGTTACAGGAGGTGTTCCATTTGTACCAGGTGTGCCTTCAAATGTGAATTTACCTTTTCCACCTCATTTTCCTCCTGCTTGTGTAGCTTCAGTAACAACTACTGCTAATTTTCAGCAGCAGCAGCAGCTAATTCCAGTAACCCTAACATGGACTGACCCCTCTGGACAAGCTCAGACATGTTCTATTTTACCAAATGACCCAGTGTTCCAAATGCTTGGGAAGCCTTCAGTGACTGTATCGTCAATGCCAAATTATTCTGCATCCTTGCCTGGACCTATTCAAGTGTCAGCTCAAATGCCTACTTGTGTGCCAAATTATTTTAACCAGTATTTTTCAGCTAATTATTCTACTGACACTACCATTTTGGATTTGAGTGCTAAACTGGATTGAGTAGTTAATTTTTTATGGGGAGGTGCAAATCCGGTGTGTACAGCTGGTATTGGACCTAAGCCACCATTAACTTTAACAACTAATGTTTTCAGTTTGCCTGTTATGACACCTAGCAATAATCTAGTTGGTAGTAGTTCAAATGTTGTTAGCTGTTCATCACAGAATAATTACCAGAGAGCTGTTAAAATGTCAATACCTTTGCCTAAAATAGAAGCTTTGAAAATTGGAGAATTTAATGGGTTGAATGACAAAATTTTCCCCTCAGCTTTTATCATGAAATTGGAAAGAATTTTAAAGGTTAGAAAGATTGATGAGAAATTATTTATCCACCAAACTGTTCCATCATGGTTAACAGGGGATGCTGTTGACTGATTTTTGGCAAATGAACCTTTTTCTAGTTGGGAGAATTTTAAAACCTTGTTTTTGGTTAAGTTTGAAGTACAGTCACATGGGTATAACCTAATTGCTAAGGGTAGAACTATGAGAATGCAAGAAAATAAGTTCACATTAAGCATTTTAATAAATGCACATATATTTTACAAAACACAGGTGCTAGAATCAGTGATTTTGATCAAATTGAGGCTATTTTGGAGGCACTGAATTCGACTTTTCACATGCCGATGATGTCAAGAAAAGCACTTCTTTGATAGATTTTAAAATGCAAGGTCTTTTCTTGGAAAATATGATTCAAAGGAGACAGGCTAATCCAATCCAAACTGGAGTTTCAAATGTTGGTATACACTAGAAATGGGAGAAATCGTTGTAGAGGTAATGGGAATAGCAGCACTAGTTTCTTGTCTAAATACAAAGCAAAGTACACTTGTAACATTTGTAATACGGTTGGGTGGACTTCTAAATTCTGCCCTAACAGGCTAAATCACCACCAAAATCAAGTTACAGTTAGGGAAAACGGCAGCAATAACAGTAATTCAAACAGTAGCAATGACCGTGGAATTGGACGAATCTTTTTTGGCAGCTGTGGTCGTGGTAGTAATAACGGTGGAAGTAGTCGTGCACAGGGAGTTTGGTGCTCGAAGTGTAAAATTTCGTCGCACGAAACACAAAACTGTCATGTATATCTTACTATTGGTTATCCTCCGAATAAAAGCACTGTTGTACAACTTCATGAAATTGAATTTCATTGACAACTTCATGAAATTGAATTCTGATACACAGGAATTCGCGCCAAAAAATCTTAAAGCCATCCAGTTTTAGACGGTGAAGCTGGAAATGGCGTGTCTTCTTTTCAAAACCGACCAATTCCTAATCGAAATTGTTTAGGCGATCTTGTTGAGCCTACACCAGCACCATGTGCATATTTTTCACTTAAATTCGGTAAAGAATATGCAGACGCCATTCTCGATAGCGGCAGTACAATGTCTTACATAAATATTTCACTAAAATATGACTTGCTAAAAATGAGTTGTGAATTCATGCAACGTTCTTACCGGGTTAGAGTTGCCGATACTCGTTTTGTTGAGCGTCTGGTTTCGTTTTGGCTACGGTTCAGATTGCGCAACGAATGGTAACTTTTCCACTGATCTTAATGGTAAACACGATTCAGCCGGTAATCCTTGGCGTAGATTTTCAGCAGTCAACTGGTTTACAGCCAAATTTCGCGTCAAACACTTGGTTTTGGCAGGATAAACCTTCGAAAATCCACAAACTGAATCGGGAGCCGGGTATAAACGAAGTCCGTCAGTCCTAGGCAACTGCTACAACCATAGAACCAGATGAGTTTTGTGCCACAGAGCAAGATATTCGTAATAAGGTAAATGAGGTTGTTTTCAGTTCGAGAATTGGTCTGATAAGCCCAGTTATGGATATTGATGTTGGCGATCACCCACCAATCGCGTTGAGGCCCTATCCAGTTTCAAAGTTTAAAGAATTGCAATTATGTCAGCATGTAGATCGAATGCTGGAGCTTGGGGTTATCGTCCCCAGCACGAGTGCATGGTGTTTTCCGGCATTTATCATTCCCAAGTAGAATAACACCACGCGCTTTGTGATAGCATACAATAAATTGAATGAAATAAGCAAGATGCAAAACTTCCCTACCCCTAGAATTGATGATATGGTGCAGAGGTGCCCTAAGAGCAAATACCTAACACTTTTGATCTAACTGAAGCATACTGGCAAGTAGGGGTTCGAAACGAGCAGGTGAGGTGTCATCTTTTTGCACCCCGTTCGGAAATTTTACACCTCTCAAAATCATGTTTGATGTCAAGCAAGCACCAGCGTTCTTTTGTGCCTCAGTTTCACAAATGCTCGCTCCTCTACATTATCTGAACGTACAGAGCTATTTTGATGATATCTCGATTATGTCACAAGAAATCCGATTGCATTTGATGGCGATCGAAGACACCCTAATGATTTTTGGGTCGTGAAGGACCTAAAATAAACATAAAGAAGACAGACTTTTGTAAGAAAGAAATAATCCTATTAGGTTATAATGTTACGAGTGATGGTGTTTTGCCTAACCCAAGTAAGAAGAAGATACTGGAGAATTGGCCACGCCCCAAAAGCATTAATGAGCTCCAAAAATATCTCGGTTTGGCGGGTTTTCCGTAGATTTGTGATGTCATATTCGGCGATTACAGCACCTCTATTTGCTGTGCTAAAAGGTAAAACTCCGAAATTTATCTGGGAGGCGAAGCAGGGACAAGCTTACCAGTAAATCAAGAAAATGTTGGTAGACGCTCCTTGTAGGCAGCACCTGATTATAATCAACCTTGGATAATTATGTCGGACACATCTTTCTCTGGGGCTGGAGCGATTTTATTTCAGGTCGATCCACTCACTAAGGAGAAGAAAACCATAGATATAATCTCTAGACGTTAGACAGTGGCGGAACAAAGATTTTCTAATAGTGAAAAGGATTTGATGAGTATAATTTGGGCAGTACGTAAGTGGTGTAGATACATTGAAGGTGGTGTAATAAAAAAATTTAGCGACCATAAAGCACTTTCGATTTTATCCAAGGTGAGCTCACCAACGGGACGCTTAGCGAAGTGGCTTATGGAGTTATCTCAGTTGGACGCTAAGATCTGTTTCGTCCGAGGTGCACAGAATCGTATCGCTGATATGTTGTCTAGACGATACGAATATGAGAGAGACTTACTCCTATCACTAATCCAATGTTGATACTAGCTATGGATGAACGAACGGGTCAGAATAGTTAAGTATTTAACAACGATTGTTAGTGTAATCAGATCGATGTTGAGCAGATAACACTTGATCGAATTAGAGCAAAACGTTAAAGGACAAATACACGTTAGCATTAAAGTTAGCTTTAGAAGGAGAAACGAAAGAAATAAGGTATGATTCGCCTTCAGTTCATAGATTTGTGTTGAAATACCAACCAAAGTCAATTGTGAGTGACGGAATAATTTATGTGGATGTAAATAAAGATGTTGTCGATACGCCGAATTTGAAAATTCTGGTGCCTCATTCGCTGCGAAAGAAAATCATTCAGTTAGTACACGATACATTTCCAGGTCCTCATATCGTCCTTACAAGACGATAAAACGCATATTTTATTTGTACACATGGTTGAGCGCTTCGAAGTTGATTTCAAATTACGTAAGAACGTGTAAAGTTTGTCAAGTCCATAAGGTGCAGCAGACTCGTAAGAAGGCTAAAACGATGATAGTAACTGAAAAGGAAGCATGGGAGAGTATTGTTTTTGACCTGAAAGGCCCGCTAGTACGGAGTACAAATGGTTTTACTTACATCCTAGTGGTGCTTGATAAATGGAGTCATTGGGTTGAGTTAATTTAGTGCTGAGTTAAGTTAATTTAGTGCTGACGACACTAAAATGAAACATCGGGTATCAACTGCGTTGGATGCCAAAAATTTTCAAAACCAAATTGACTCACTCTATTGTTGGTCTCGTAACTGGGACGTGCCAGTACACCCACTGAAAACTGCAATCTTACATTTTGGTGCAAAAAACTTACATTTTGATTATTTTTGGGGCTACGATAAATTACCAACCTACCACGAAACAACCGACCTTGGTATACTTATAGACCAGTACTTAAACTTTAAAAACCACATTACAACCAAAGTCCATCAAGCAACATCTATCGTTTTTCTTATTAATCGCACTATTACCTCGCGTAGTCCTGCAATATACCTACGTCTGTTTACCTCCCTAGTACGACCTATCCTTGAATACTCCTCCGAACTTTGGTTCCCGTACTACATCAAATACCACAACGCTGTGGAAAAGGTCCAACGAAGATTTACCAAAAATGTTGAAGGCTGTAAATACTTAGCATATAACAACAGGCTTAAACATCTAAATTTACACTCGCT
>JAHWFP010035998.1:1359-13270 GCA_023313725.1 Lithobius niger
TTGCCTGGGCTGCATCCGCACGAAATAGTTCGCAGATCCAAAACGAACAGATTTGTGAACTCCAGAGTATTCTCGCGACTGCCGGAAGCACTTTTTTGCTAACAGTGTTGTCAAGGTGTGGAATGATCTACCTGGCAAGTTGGTGACAGCAACCTCGTTACTTTCTTTCAAAACGAAATTGCAGACTGTAGATTTGTCTAAGTACCTGTCTGATTTTATGTTGTTTATTTCAATGTCTTAAATTTTGTTAGTATCATACTGGCTCGTTTTACTGATATTGTTGCCATGTTTCTATATTTTATTTATTTTATCTTTTTTAACTTAGGTCCGGACATTGTTCCGTTAGTTTTAATTTTACTATTGTCTTGCTTAGTTAGTATATCTTGTTTTTATTTTTGGATGCTTAACAACCTTTGGGTGATTATTAGTGACCCTGGTCCATTACAGGCCTGTGTGCTAAAGCACCAAATGGTTTATTATTATTATTTATTATTATTAAAAACCAGGCCGTCGAAAAATTACTGGTAAAGTGGACGCATTTTGTAGTACAAAAAATCGCCTAGTTGGGCACTGCAATCTTTTGCGTGCTGGCACAGAACTTAATACAACCCAACACTTCTAATTCCTAATGAAACTCATGAGGTCCTGACTTCAGTGAATGAACAAAGAGACCGTGTCCATGAAGAAAAGCCATTGTTGAAGCATGCATCTTTATTATTGCAAAGAACGGTTTATGACAGTTTACCAGTGGCTTATTACCCACGAGGCAGTCGAGGTAGTTGCCTCAGGACCCCACAGAAGTCTGAGCCAACAATGCACTTCTCATTACGCAAAGTAATTTTTTCTCTACTTTTCACTCTTGATTACTGTTGCACTATTGTTTTGTAGCAATTTTAATACTGAAAAATTATTTATTTTTATTTTACACTCTGCATAGTTTACTGTTCCTCTTGGCATCGTAGAAAACTGCACATAATTGCATCTATAGTTTCTCGTTTCACAAAATCTTGCCTTGGTTCAATGGCCCTGCCATGTGGGCCTCATATTAGGGTGAAGGGGCCCCATATCACGGTGAGTTAGTCCCATATCCCTTATCAGGTTGAAGGGACCTGATGTTAGGATGAGGGTTTATAAATGAAGGGCCCATGTCAGGGTGAGGGGGCCACATCTTCAAAGATCTGCCTCGGGGCCACAACATGGGTTAATAAGCCCCTGTTTACCCTGTATATAATTTTACGTAATTTAGCAATTTCCTCCCTATGTTCATTTTCTTTTGGCGCCGTATTAAAGCCTGTCATTGAGTGGGTGTAAGTCGATTCTTTTATTTTAGCATTTATAGTAGTTATTTGGCAAGTTTATAATGCATTACTAAAAGTGGATTTGCCGGTGGGAGTGGTGAACCAGAGTCCGCTTAGTGACCGGCCATTGTTTAAGGCCGGTCGGGATCTGGAAGAAATGAAAATGAGACCACTCCCCACTTCAAGCCCCTCGTGGTCCAAAATTAAACTGGACCACTCTCGAAAAAATGACAGCTTTTTTTTTGCCTGTTGAGTGATATCCTGTGTCAAAGTTAAATAAGTAGCAGTTCACCACAATAAGTTACTACTTAGTTGTAAGGAAAACTTTCCTAGGTTTTGACGAAAGGATATAGCTGATTTTGAAATGTTCTAGAAAACATATAAAGTTGAGTTCTTATTTAAATCCCTTGGGAATCAAGATCCACGCAAAAAGAAATGATGAACACACAGTTTGCTCATGTCATTACTTAATGACATGATAAGCATCTGACAGACAAAACAGGCAAGGAGCTATAAGAGTCAAAGCTTTTCTAGAAAGTTTATTGAAAAGCTAATATGCAATCTAGTATTAATACTGACGACTTTAAAACCTTCTAAACACTTACATAAGGGACGTCGGAGGGGTTGAAGGAGATTTAGAAATTTTGATTGGTGAAAGTGTCATTTCCTCCAGATTGGTATATGTTTTTTTTTCTTCTGACTTTAACTTGACGAGGCCTAAAAATTGCATGACCCCCTTCCTCCCTCCCACTTTCATTCCCTCCCTCAAAGAAAAATATTAATCCGTGTCTTAGGAAATTTCCCAACGCCACTGGAACGCCAAAATAAACAAGCAATATAACTTTTGTCGAATTATGGAACGCTGGATAGCCTCTCAACCAACCCCATCCCTGAAGGGATGTAGCCATTCAACCAGACAGTGTTCACGCTCGTGGGTTTCGTCACAACCTTTCAGCTTGATATCTCAATCTCGTCTCCTCTCGTCTCAAAGTCTCGAGTATTCTAGGAATATACAGAATGGTTGAAGTTACTGCAGATGAAACTGAAAACATGCCAGTTGTTGCCTAACGTTCAAATTACGAAAGTATGCCCTTTTTATAACAACAAACTAGTGAGTAGCTTTAATGACGAAAATAACTGCTATTTCATGAGTAAGTGGCGCATCAGTTGTCTGGTTTAACAATGTTACTACAATGGGGGACACATTTTCGGATCACAGGTGGCGCCATCCCAACACTTTTATAATAGTAGCACTACAAATGATTGCAATCTTTGCTTTTAGCGCCTCTCCAATACTCAAACCGCAAGCGTACTACGGTGTTTGATGCTAGAAAAACGAAAACTAAAATTAAAAAGAATTCTCCCGATACGTTGATTTGAGTTTTAAGTGTTGTTATTATTACGTTAGTAAACAGAGGTCGGTTAAATTACAGGGTAAAAAAGACATATTCCGCAAATGTAACGCTAAACATGCAGAAACGATAGATATTCAGAAAATTGACGAAAGTTATTCAAAGTACCACGTTCATTGTATATTATTGGCGCACTATTATCTCTATCTAAATATATATATATATAAAACATGGGGTTCCATAACGATAGTAAGTAACTGATTATCTTTTTGTTTTAATTTCCGCTTTTCGTTAAGCCACCAGTTTTACTTCCGGCTGGTTCAACAAAGCAACAATCAACAATGGGTGTAAGAGGTTTATTTGTATTGTTTGAACAACGGTACTGATGATATGGCATTTTTTTTTTACCTCCACGGGTGCAGCAATACCACCCCCTAGCCCTTGCCTCGGTGGTTGGAAGTACAAATCGTATCAAAAACCAAAACAGGTAAAAAGGACCAACAAATTTCGAATAGTTTGGCCCTTCAAAGAAGTGATATCAACACCCCAAAACATTCGCCAAGGTAATCGCACCGACTAATAGTTCGAAGGTTAAATGAAAACTAGAACATTCGGGAGCAATGTTCTAGTTTTCATTTAACGTCCAAAGTATTATTCGGTGCGATTAACTTGGCGAATGCTTTGGTGTGTTGACATCACTCCTTTGTGTTTATGTGTTTTGGCCCGGTTTTGATGCGACAATTCAATGGAATGAGTTAAGATAATTCCCCGCATACTACATATGCTTTATTTGCTTCTCTATACTTAATACCTATACTTATAACAGTGAATATGATAGTAATTGTACGCTGCCAATTGGCCATAGACCACGGTACTTATACTACTACTTGCAACAATCAACTATGGGTACAAATTTTTCATTAAAAAAGTAATAACTGGAAATAAATTATTTAGTTACGACACAACTTATCCTCCTGGGATATATATGAATTTGACACTTACGGTATTGTTGTCGACATTGCCGAATTGTGTGAGCATTCGTGCCTACGCTTACAACAATGAACACGACATTGTTGAATGTTATGATGCATTTATTCATGCGAATACAACAGTGAAACAATTACACGCTGCCAACTGGCCTTAGAACAAGAGATTTCTGAATTGAATTGAATTTATTTATGAGCTTTAACCAGTTATACTGTCCGCGGCCCATCTTGAGTTCGCCCCAGAATGAACACAAATAATCGATTGTACGTGTTAAGTCGCAGAGTGCCTTGTTGATATCCAAAGTAGTTACAAAAAACAATTACGGCCGTCAGTTAGAGCCGCTCTATCCAGGAAGACGTAGCCGATCACAAAATAAGTACAGTATTCAAGATACGCCGCGCACACTATAGGTTATTTCCCACATTTAAAATCAACTTAACAAACTATTCATAAACTATTCATTGTACGCAACATAATCAGCAAAATTGCTCACTGAAGATAAAACACACACTCACACACACACACAAAAAACGCTCAACCAATAGACGATGTGCAGCTTTCAGGGATGAATTTAGTCTGGAAATTTAGTTAAACCCAACACTGTTCTCACATTGCACACTACTCTGTGGCAACACAAGGTTCCCACCTGACTTGCGAAGGCATAACTTCCGCTAAATGACCCCAACGAGCGCAGTACAGTAACTCGAGTCACCGTTTCTACCACCTGCAGCTTTGCTGTCGGAGGGGAAGAAACTACCCTCATTTTCGACTTCTAAACCTACTTAAATAAACAGCTGCCAGGAAACTTGGATAACAACGTGAACAGATCCTGAGACGGTTAACTAACCTCCCTATCAAGACTGGCTACGCAGAAAAAGAACCACTGATGGTAGTAGCATATAGGAACTCATCAGCTAAGATCAGACAAAGCAAAATGCAGCCAAAGAATCCTCCAAAGGCATGCTATTGTCAATTTCAAACAATGCGGCACCCATTGCTAACGACACTATAGCATTGCTACTGTTTGTGTCCTGATCATCGTCTTCTAACTCCTTTTACGGCAGTTTTAGTTTCGGTTTTTCAACCTGATATTCCACTGCAGATGCAAATGAAACTTTTCCATCACACGTCTGAGAAATACAAAAACACTTGCGCACAATACATACAAACATGTCTCAAAATTACACTGTGTGGCCTAGTAACCCACACTAAAGACATCTGGGCACCCCGACTAGTCACATCACCAATGCTGTTATGCCAAGCACATTTATTATATCGGGTATGCCAGCTAAGCCAACATTTGGGAGGAGATTAAGAGTGACATGACTCACATTGGAATGACCAGGGTAACAAAATGGAACCCTTTTTTTTTCTCCCATTCCAGACTCTGAACAATTCCATGTTTTACAAAAGCCTTAGCTACGTTTTCATCAGAAACATTATACAGTAGACAATACATTCTATAAGCCAATGTTTTCTCGGAAGAGTTCATCAGACGACACATGAAATCATTTATTTTTGGTAGCGCAACTTCAAAGAGTTTTTCTTGACCTCACAGAAAGCAAAACCATTTCTCATACCTTTTTAGCTTTACAGATGTATGAATAGATCTAGGTTTGTGGTTTGTTTAACGTCTCTGTGATGCGTGGCGCAGTAACAACTGTAACCGTGTGACTGAGGTTTTGTGCTAATGACCAAGCTGTCGACACACTATTAGGGATCAATACCCCCTTCCCAAGAGGGGCCAACGCCACTACTTCATTCAAAGAATACACAGCTGACAGAGCCTCACCAAAATGATCTCTCATGTAGGGACGGTCTCCAGAACTACACAAGGCAATCATGGAGAAATTCCTACTCGCTTTGCTCAATCCACCACGATACAGTTTTCTCAGCCACTCCATTCGGGAAATTCTCGAAGCCCATCTTTAGGCTTATGCAAACCATAAACAATACATCCCATCCATTGCTGCAGCAAGGGATTTCTAAAAAAGGGTTTAAAGGGTTTAACGAGCGTTAACCACTCCTGGTCATCTGCCCGAAGCCCTAAGGCCCTATGTCTGCAACAGCCAGATTCCCAGGCGGTCACCCACCCAAGTATTTCTACCACTACTTGCAACAAACAACTATGGGTGTAACTTCCAGATACTGGCATTTTTATCGTAATCTTTAAAACATTTAGTATAAGTTGTTTACATTTGTGCAAATATTGTTTCACAAATATTTAGTTTGTAGGTATGGCTGCAGAAGTTCATTCGACTCCCTGAAAGACACAGTGTTGTGTTAGCACACAGTTGTGCTAACACAACACTGTGTCTTTCATTTGTGCTACCAGCACAGCCAACTCACCGAGTTGTGTGTACTAGCAGTACACAATTTGTGTAGCGGCAGTACACATGGTTTGTACAGAAGAATTTGTTCTGTTGCTACACAAACTTTGTACTGGTAGTTCAAAACTCGTGTGTTGGCTCGCTCACAACACATTGTCGTACAGAGGACGGTTTAGAAGTTTTAATAATTTTAGACCAAAATGTGCTCTTTGGATTAATGTGTGTTAAAAATATTTTGTTCATCCAGCCATTTTTCTTATTGACGAATTTATTCATGTACTTATGGTGAAGCAATTAAGTGAAGCAATGCTTTAATACAACATAACAATTCTTTGATGTAAAAAATAATTTTACGTAACACATAATAATACACACATTACAAGTTCACAACGAATTTTCCTGCTGCTTGTGAGTGCTTCTAAGCAAGGGCTCGATTCCAATAACGCAGAAAATTAAGATTGGTTAACAATTATTCATAAATGGTTAAATAAAAATTCCCTCATTTCAGTAACATTTTTCCTAACGCAAATCTAACTTTGCGTCATTATCATTCTGTACTGAAAGATAAAAGCATTTTTAATTACTCGAGAAATCTTAAGTTAATAAAATAGCATTTAGTTTGTCTTTAATGGGCAGTCTGATGATGTTGCTTAGCTGTTGTACAGTGGAGTGCAAATCAGTGTTCGTTTTGTTGTAGTTAAAGTGTTGGTTGCAGTACATTTTTTTTCATAATTTCTTTAGTAAGGTGCGCATACAAAGACAATTTGTATTCTTGTCTGGTTTATTTATTTATTTTATTTTTGGTGTCAATTTATTACCTGTGTCGGTTTAAATGAATCAAAAACAAAATTTACGAGGATATCATTAACAGGAATTAAGAGACCAGCACCATCCTAGCATTCTCCAACATTCAGTGAGCTCTGACGTAAACCATTTATACCATGCGCAACGGCTGTTTGGCCATCTGATTGGACTAGCCCAATCACGTGATGTGCACGTCACAGCAAACAGCCATTGAGCGTGGTATAGGCCTAAATCTCCCTATTCTCACTAAAATTTAAAAAGTTTTCAAATTGATATGGAAACGTTTAGGTGTGATTAATTGAGATCATTTCTTGTAATTCGTAAAGCTTGATGTATTATCTCTCCTACATAAAGAGAGCTTACGAAAATAACTAAGTAGGACAGTGTGAAATTAGACTGAACCAAGTTTAAAGCTATGGAACTTTAACCTTTCATTAGGTTTAGGGGGAAAAAAAGCTTACTTCACGTTGGGGAAACATTTAGGCTTAAAGGGCCTAACCAAAAATGTGCCTACTAAAGGCATAACTGTAGTCAAACATCCCCTAACCAGCAGACCTTGCAGGGGTCGAAGAGCACCAGCCGGGTGGCTGTCCCGGTGGCTAACTTATTTTGCATGCTGGCTCCGTTGCTTACATACGTTTTGGTAACCTCTGACAACCACGAAATAACACGAGTATTATAGGAAATGGAAAGTTCTAGAAGGTTCTAGATCGCAGAAAACGGAAATGAAATAACAAGGCATACATATGCTCAGTATGTATAATTAAACGCACATAAAGACTTAATGGCCATCGGCCCCAGCAAACTTTCAAGTAAACAAGATTTGCGACATTCTCCACAACCCACAAGAAGCTGAAAATATACAAATACCTTACAAGTACAGTTTCTAAACTTGAAGAGCATATACATTTTTATAACACTCTAACCTTGTCAGAATATTTTCAAACATGTCCGTAAGCTGCAAGTTGAAAAAAAAAACACATAGAAAAGCACATGACACAGACATCACTACGAAAGTTGTTTAAATATCCAAATGAACATGAGAAAATAATACGTCCGAAGACTATTTTACCATCAACACCCTTTCCAAATGACAACGAATATCGACCACCAATATACGAAAACGACTATGTCCGAAGACGACTAAAGTCCAAAGACGACTATGTCCGATGTCGACCAATGTACGAAGACGACTAGGTTTGATAACAATTAACGTCTGAAGACGACTATGTCCGAAGATGACTAATGTCCAAAGATGAATGGGTCCGAAAATGACTAATGTCTGATGACGACTACGTCTGAAAATGACTAGGTGTGAAGACGACTAATGTCCGAAGACGACTAACGCCGAAGATGACTATGTCTGAAGAGGACTAATGTCCGAAGACGACTAGGTCCAGAGACGACTAGGTCCGAAGATGACTAGGTCTGAGACTACAGCTGAGATTTAATAATGCTTTCAAATATATACAGACTTGCAACTAAACATTACTACCTTCTGCCAAACACACATCAAAAGAAGTTTTCCAACAACTAAAAAATCCAAGTTTTAACATTTTCAAATCTGAAAATCCTTTTAAGTGTTAAAAAACTGCACCTGCTACTAAAAATAGTCAACATCGAAACTATGGTTTCCCAAGAACTGAACTAAACATTGAAAAAGACACGGTTTTAGAAAAACCGAAACCGCAACTACTAAATGACTTACATAAACTCGACATACCTTCCTTAATCAAAAATTAAGTTAGTTCTGAAAAAAACCGAAAATTAAGTTTATTGTGGGGGAAAAAAACCCTTTGGGAAAAAAACCGTAGAAGAGAACATGGCTCCTTATGAGCACACCAACTTGATAGAAATTGCATGCTATTTATAAGCAAGATATTGTTCCTTAGAAAACCCATGAAAATTGAAAATTGCCACAGGGCAACCCAAACGCCAAAGTAAAAATCTACCCCTTCAATAAACTACACCCAAATTCGAAAATTAACTTTACAAGTCAAACTAAGCCATAAATAAAAAATCGTTCGAAGTAAAACTTTTTTATTTTACCTCCTAAGACTTAAAAAAGCTAAAAACCTAAAAAGGCTTAACGCCAAAAACCTGAAAAACCAATTTCCAATGCCAAACTACAAACATCACCAAATCTGAGAGCAATCGAAGCATGTTAGGCTTAACTAGTGGCATAGGCCTAACAAAACAATAGAACTTAAGGCCCGAGCTTAGCCATTGCTCAGCTTACCCACGTTTCACCTTAAGCCCTAAATAAAACTTTAAAAGGGCTTGACAACCTCCCCCCCCCCCAAAAAAAACCCTAAATTGCGCCAACAAAATTCGAAAGCAAAAGAACCTTAAAGGGAACCCTAACCCTTTCAGGGAACTAAAAGCCCAAAGGGAACCCAGCACCCTCCCGTTAACTAAAAACCCAAAGGAAACTTCCCGGGTTTTTGTGCCATGATGAAAATAACTAAGTTGGAGAGTGAGAAATGAGACTGAACCAAGATTGAAGTTAGGGAACTTAAGGCTTAGATTAAGTATAGGACAAAGAAGCTTACTTTAGGTTAGGGAACCATATAGACTTAAATGGCTAACCAAAATGTGCCTACTAAAGGCCTAACGAGCCAAACACCCCCCTAACCAGCAGACCAAGCAGGGGTCAAAGACGACCAGCAGGGTGGCTGGCCCGAAGGCCAACTGATTTTGTATGCTGGCTCCATTGCTTAAATCCTGACAACCGCGAAATAACAAGGGTATTACGGGAAATGGAAAATTCTAGATGGTTCTAGATCACAGGAAACGGAAATGAAGTAACAAGGCATAATATGCCCACCTACATATAATTAAACACATAGAGAGACTTAATGGCCATAGGCCCCAGCAAACTTGCAAGTACACAAGATTTGCAACAAGAGTCTTTTGAAAGGGTGCTTCATCAATTAAAAAAAATTCTGTTTGTTTAGATTACGTCAAAAATCTATGATGTTTCCTCGCAAATTAATAAAGTTTCTGGAAATGTCACAAAGAGTTCTATACAAGGAATCTTTTAATGTTTGTGTGTGCTTAACCTAACGAAAAAATTGGCTTAATTTTCAATATTTTAATTTTATTATTACATAAGGCAAAGCGATTACAAGGTGGCAACAACAATACAGTGTATATAATTTCAAATTTCAATAATCCAGCTGCGTGTAAAATTGAGTACACATACGAAAGCAATGTTTACATGCATGGATTAAAAAAAAAATGACAACTTGTGTGTTTTTACTGATGTTATAAACAACGCAAGTAGAAATCAATAACAAGTTAGCAACACAAAATTACACCGTTTGGAATGGAGTAAATTTATTCCAGTGTTCTCCAAACTTCAACTTCGCAGAGATACAGCGCAGTACTCTTGAAGAAGAAACATTCTTTTTTTGTGCAGGGTTTCTGGATTTCAATGGACACATACTTTCCAGTTAGAACTGGATTGCATTGGATTTCTGCTTTTCCACTTGACGAAATCAGCTTATCACCCGCTTTGCAAATAGCATTGTCCATAGGGGGAGGAGTAGATTCTGAATTCCCGATACGAATGACGTAGTAATGTAATTCAACTGTAAAATACGAAGAAAAAACGTTTTATGCTGGTGCTATCAGGAGAACTTGAAAACTTGAAAACAAGGAATACGCCACCTTAACATTAATTCGATTTGGCGTGGGTGCATCCTACATCGACGCAACTACTAATTTCATTCTAAATTTTTAGGGAGAGTGGTTTTTACAAATCCTGGGTGTTTGTTGAGCAAATAAAGTAGAAGTTACATTTATATGCACTGAGTTACACGCTACTTTTCTGTAACCTGCAAGGAATGTAAGTGCATTCATTCTCAAACAACTTTAACGTTTGACAAACTCTCAGCTGAAGGACAATTATGCTTGCTAATTCCAGTCGGAAATTCACAGGATATTTTATAAGTTACAGTCGACATTGCACGGGGCATCAAAGGGCCCTTACCTTTCCGGAAATACCAGGAGTGGTTGAGGTCAGGCTCGATCAAGAGACATTCGTGCTGACCACCAGCCCACCTTGCCCCATACTCTCAAAGGAATGGTTCCTAGGAGTATTGACATTGTTGCTAACGCTCCCTTTGTAATCCATCCCTTTAAACAAGGCCTAATGGGATAGAAGCTGTGATCTCGCTTTTGATACTACGTCAGGTATTCAACATAGCCCGAATCTTACTTCAACAAGCAATGCGCGAAAATGGACTGGAGCAGGGATGCGAGGACCACAGCTTCTAACCCAGTCGACCTAAATTTTAAGCAGCAAAACTCCACCTTCGCTTGAAAGTCGTTTCGAGGCTGCTGCTTCTATAGTTGCCATTTATGGGACCAAACGCAGTATAAATGATTGGTCCATCAGTTTAACACGTTTTCAGCTGGTGTACACCCTTAGGGTAGAATGTTAGTTTTGTTATTTTGGGATATTAAATAAACAGGGCCACTAAACAGAGTAATTGCAAACAAAAATTATCTTGATTGATGAAACTGTTCCTTCGATATAAATATTTGAAATGCATGCTTTAAAGCTAATTAACAGCCGTCTTAAAAAGCTAATTAGGTGAAATAGAGTTTATCCGTATAGGTTCTCCGTGAACATAATCACACCAATTGTTTGATAACTGTCTGCGTGGGGTCACTGCTATATATGCCCTCCTTTATATCACTACTCCAGGCAGCACAGTTCAGTGATCTAGCATACGAAAAAATGTATGGCAATAAATAAAAGTGGCTAAAACTGCATGACACATGCCGAGAATTAAGAACTGCATTATCTATCAGTCAACGCTTTATCACTAAACTTCTTATCCGTGTTGATGAAACTTACCATGGAAATCTCTTTCCATATTAGAGAGATTTTTTAATCAATTTTATTTAGCCTTAAGTAATACCAGCTAAAATAAAGCTCTTATAGGTGAACCAGTTCAATAAAACCATTTCAGAAGCTTAGAAGTTAAAACAGAAGTACAATAAAAGAATTGGCAGACATGATAATTCGAACCGGGAAAACTCCGATCATCGTATTAATCAGGTTATTACCCAGAAATGACCACAATAGAACCTAAAGCTTCTTGGTTTAAGTGTGAATCCAGTAACTCTT
>JAHWFP010036034.1:0-11592 GCA_023313725.1 Lithobius niger
GATAGCAAAGTATCACCCACCAGCACTGAAGGGTTTCCCAGAAGCAGTCATTATTTTGAAAGCAATGGACACGTGAAACAGTCTGTATGCCCCGGTAAATGGGGGCTCAGATGATACTTTAAAATAGTACTCGGGCTATTGGTTAAGATTAGATTCAATACACTGTCTCATTTAGTTGGGAAGTTTAACTGATTGGGAAGAACTATTTGTAAAGTTAACTATTTGTCAATTTAACTCGAGCCTATTTTGTTTTCCGTCTGGTTATGTAGCCAGGTAAAAAATTGAAAACTGTGTGAAATGGTTTTCAATTTATCATAGTGCAATGGTTGAATATTTTTTCGTTATTGTTGTATAAAATAATAAAATTCGCATTTTTTAACTTTTTGACCTTTTTTTTCAACTAGAACGTGTCACCTTCCAAATGTTTGAATTCAATGGTAATTTAAATAACTCAATTTTCACAGTGCCACGTTTTTGGATCAAAAGTTGGCCTTTTTTGTAGTGTATTGTTAAAATCAAGCTTATAAACTACCTGGGATGTCAAATATTGATTGATAACACCACGTAGGGTCAAGAAAAAAAGTCAAATTTTGTGTTAAAATCGTGTAAAAGGCTGTCGTTACGAATAGTTTTCAATCCTTCGTTATATACGTAGGAGTCTTTAAAAGAATTGTGGTATTGTAATTTAAAAGTTATATATTATCTGAATCACCCTTTAAATGCTTCAAACTGTCTCAAGTTCACGAAAAACGTTAAAAGACCGGTATAGTCATGAAGAGACAACAAAAATTAATAAGAAAAACATTAAGAGCTTTTTTACAGAATGCTGAGTTATTATTAACGAAATTAAACTAAGTATTAAACGAAACGAATAATTCCATTGTAATGTTATTGTATAGAGCAGTGAAACGACGTAGTATTATTGTATATAACTCTATGCTGGAGCCTTAATGGGTTAGCTGCAAGGGGCACTGCAGAGAGAAACAGAAGGGCGTCATACTGAAGCCGATGCTATGAAGAGTGATTTCTTAACCCTAAAATACGCGATTTTTGTTGTTGGAGAAAACAACGTTAGTTTAAGCCTAAAAAAATCCGCTCTCCCGTTGTTTTAACCTCCACTTTTATGTAGTGCACCTTGCAGTTGTGCCCTCCAAAACCCATACTGGTGCCAATATGGCGGCAAATGTCACTGCTCTATTGTAAAAAAGTCTTAAAAGCTTGAACTATCGTTTCCAGTATTGGTTTCGTGCACATATATCTTCATACTGTAAGGAGGATCAATTATATATCCGAATTCGTTATGAAGACTAGGCGGTGACAATTTTTTTTTCTACATCAAATTTAAGAATTCCAAGGTCGTGACTGACATTTATTTATAGCGACATTTTTCATTGAAATTGCTTCTTTCATTGTATTTCTTCATTTACATATATTATTTTACGCTTCTTTCATTTTTTATTTTCGTAGCTTCGTATAGAAATACATCTTTTTAAAATTCACTTAGCGGAGTGAAATAAAAATTCAGAAAAGTGAGTATATTTCAGTGGTGGAGTTGTGGTCCACAGTCAAGCCAAAAGCCTTCCAACTTCGTAAGGAAATATGAAATCAACGAGAAAAGAATGGCAATGGGATACAACAGAAAATCGTCGGTGCCAGATGAGAAATGCTATATGAATCCTCTCATCCCTTCCCTCAAGGTTAAGTTTAGAGCTTGTCCAGACCGGTTTTTAAAAGATTTAAGTGTAATAGCAGACACTACACGGGTAGGAAGTGCATTCCGGGGCAGCACGTCCACCTCGAAGTACAAAATCGATGATGGATGTTGCCTGAGGAGGTACCCCACGCCCACCCACCATGGCAGCTTGAAGGTATGACCCCTGGTGTTGGATGTCGAGAAACGGAAAGATCCAGAAGTACTGAGATCAGTGGGACGTGTAAGATTTAGTGGGTTAGTATAAAGTCATTTTTGAGGAACTTTAAGTTCACAGAGGCCAGAGAAAGTTGCTTATGAAGCTCCCGATATAGGAGGGATTTAAGCGGCAAGCACCACCTAGTTTGTGACGCTGGCAAGACTCCAAGTATGTCGGAAAAGAGGAGTAACAGGGGTGAGAAATTTATGAGCAATAATCCAATATTGGTCGAAGGTAAACTATGCAGCACAACTTGCAGTTAAATGCTTTATTATTACAATTTATCCTATCTAGGAAAGATACGTTCCAATTGTTATAAACGACGTAAGATTTATTGACGGCGGGACGCTGTCTATCAATCCTAACGGCGGCTAACGTGGTGTTTTATAGATGTTTTATAGATGTGGCGCACATCTTTAGTATGGGTTGCGGAAAAAGGCTGCGAAACAGGAAGAGAAACAGAGACTAAACGTGGGAGCAAACGAAAGTCTTTAAAACCAGGGATACGCAGCTTAGGCCTATTAAAAAAAATTCAAATGTGAAAAATGATAGTGACGAGTAGAGTAGTACTTCACGCCAGAAGTTAAAAAGCGCAAGTTTAGCCGAATAATTATTGACTCAAATTTTTAAGGAGCATTAACAAGTACGGTAGAGTCATTAAAATGAACTTAATTGTATATTTAAAGCAAAATCCTATTCACTCCGCCAACAAGAGGCCCAAAGTCTGTTTCTTAGTTTTAAATGTTTCTCTAAAGTAAAACCATCTTCATTCTCGATGCTCTACATAGAAAATCAAGAAGGTTTCACTTTGGAGAAACATTTCAAAGCTCGATTTTGACAAGATCGCTAAATTCTCCCAGACTTGATTCATTCGAAACCCGAAAGTAAGTTTGACCCAGTTGCTCGAGTGCTGACGTTGTTATTGACGTCTGTTATAAGCTGGTGAAGGCAATAAGTGGATCAGGAAGGTTAATGTGGCTGAGGTTTTAGAGCATCTTGACATGTGAAACAGAAAGATTTTTTGAAGTAAAAAAAAAACTAGGTCACAGGGGATGCCTGTGACCTATGAATAGTTGTAAGTCACTAACAAGTTTGACACGAACGCCCCATGAGAAATCCGTGCAGGTTAGAAAAAACGACCTTGAGGTACTCACAAGCGTCCATGATGGCGTTTCGAATGAAGCCTTCAAAAGTTTTAGAAGCAACACTGAGTAAACTGATTGGTCGATCATTTCTAACATCATGGGATGTGCGCCTTTTATAAACTGGAGTGACATTTTGAATCTTTACAGCGTGAAGGAAAGGTACAAGTGAGGTAGGGCTATGAATTTTGAAAAACTAAGAAAATGGGGTTACAAGAGAAGATGCTCAGTTTTTAAGGAAATGTAGTGAAATGCCATCAGGGCGTCAAGAGCAATCGTCTTTTAAAGTAAGAAAGGTATGTTTAATGTCCGTAATCTGGAAAGGGAACAGAGTGGGGCTGATTTGGAGGGTGGAAGGGATGGAAGACGTCATGTTGGTACAGGCATAATAGGAATTAAATTAGTTGCAATGTCGAGGTCGTTGTGCAAAGGTGTGTAAGTTGTCCAAAGCCAGCTAGTATAGGTTGGTCATCTTATTTCAATTTACGTAGGATAAATGGGCCCTTGATCAGATTTGGCTTTGCAGATGCTGGATTCCACAAAACTGCGGCGGCCAGATCGGAGGTGATAAACTGCAGCTGCATTACAGATGGTTTAAAAATAGCATGATTTGCAGTATAGTAGTCAGTGTTCGGATGTTGTCGTCGAGCCAAAATTGATGTTCTCTGGCACTAAGTTTAGACACTTAAGTGACACTACTGATGAGGTCTAAAAGGAAGCCTTCAAGAATTTAAGAATTACCAATTGGGCATTAACGTTCCAAACTTCAAGGTATGTGGGCCAGTCGACGCAGTTGATAACACCCATCGTTGAGGAGTATATTGTCGGCTTTCCTGAAGTTAGGCCTGGACGGGGCAATGTTAGCTTCGAAAAAAGAAGACTATCATGGTCACTTCGTGTCCAAGTCGGGGGGGGGGGGGGAAGACGTGCGTGATGTAGGAGACTTGAAGGCTAGACTTGAAGGCTAGACGGTATTGATCATCTAGCCTGGGGTTTTGTCCCTGTATCTTTCTAGTATAGGTCTGTTAACGGTTGAAGGCCAGTGGACGTGTTGGACGAACTTGAGGAATTCATAGACGGCAATTTCATCAGGCTCTGAAGTTTGAGACCGTAGACCAGTAAATGGTGGGGACATTATAGTCTCCTACCAGGGTGGTAGGGGAGGTTGGGGAAGAAGTAATAAAATTAGGGACGCTAGAAGGGCTGGTCAAGTGTGTTGCAGTGAATTTTCAGGTGTCCCGTAGCAGCAACCGATTTGAAGCTGCCAGTTACCACTAAGGTGGAGACTTATTGGATGAATTCCCACTCGAAAATGGGTGTCTTTGTAGGGGGCCCCCCCCCCCAATAAGGGAAGAGGGAATGTTTGATACGAAATAAATTGCAGCAATTCCCTGACGCACGAGCTCCCCGCTATAGGTTCATGTCTGTACGGATTTTGCTTCCAAATTTCCTCAGAGTTCATGAAGAGAAATTAAGCTAAATACCATCATACTACAATCCCCGGATGCTACGACGGGGTTTGCTTATTTATCTTATAGTTCATGTTTGAAGAAAAAGAATTTTTGAGATTTACCATGTCGACTGTGGCATGTGAAAGATCCTGGGTTTTCCTCTTGGTGTTCTCCAGCTAAATTGTCCTTCTCGTCGTCTACAGTAGGGTGCATAACCGGGTTTAGGTTCGGCTCCCATATTTAAAAACAACAACGTAGATTGGTAAAGCACGGTTTGTTAACAAGCCCCGCCCCCATCCATAAACAAAACAGTAAGAACCGGGCAAGTCCTTGACAGGAGAAAGTGCTACGTAAACGGGCACTACAGCGAAGCCAACTTTTTAGTTGGCAATGTTCAATGTCCAATTTTAGTTTTTTTTTTCAGATAAAAGAAACTGGGAATTCTTACTATGTCGTTATGCTAATCGTGACCAGCGACACTAGCGGCAAAGATAAAAGCTACGGCGTTGATTTAATGTAGTTTCAGTTTCGATTTCGAAATAATTTTTCATTATAAGACACAAAGGAACTGTGCGAATTGTTTGCTTTGAATCTGCCTATACATCATACCTACGGTAAATCAAGTGTACAACTTGACATAAGATCATCAATTTACAAGAGGATTTGGGGATACTAAAGTGCAAAATCAGGTTTATCTCATTTTTTGTATGGCATCCCCGGAGAGACATCCCGGGTTCAATCCTGACCTCAGCCAACCCTGCCATTTTGGGGAAGAGAAGGGCCCTGTGATTCCTCACGCTCGTGTCGCTTATGTAAAAGATCCTGTAGGAATATCGAATTGAATTTTCCTAGCAAATTATCATCCACGCCTTCTGGTGCCAGGGCTTCGGCTGGGAGTGCATCAAACTCTCAGGACGACCACTTACGGTCCGTCACTTGTTGATTATCACCATCTTGAAGGTGTTCGTCGCCGTTTCCACCTGCGCGAAACTTAACGCATCAATTGGGTGATAAGTATGTCCTTCTGTCCGGGTTTTTTTTTTTTCAGGAAGTACAGATCTATGATAAGATCTAGATTTGGGGTTTGTTTAACACCTCCGTAATGTGAGACGCAGTGGCAACCCGGACCACTGAACTGTGACTGAGGTTGGCGTTAATGACGTTGCTGTCGACACGCCATTAAGACTCAACACCCCCCTTCCTCCCCATCAGGATCGGCGAGTTAGCAGCAACCGCCATCTTGTGTATGTGTTCAGGCCGCGTGCGATGGAATGACGTCGCAAGTGTCTTTTGGTCATTACGGATTGGAAGCTGAGCCTATTCGAAGTTTTATTTTCTTATCCAAAACATTAACATTAGTTTAGTCTTACCTGCTCCATCCCCGCATTATCAGCGTTCCAGCAAATGACAGGAATTCGTAAGTATCCAGCCAGTTGCATGAAGTATTGTGCAGATGCTGTAGTAGGGCCAGAAAGTTCAGGGCTCGACAGATATAGGATTGCAGTCACGTTCTTGGCCAGAAACTTTGAGCAAAGAGCATTGAGAATACCTGTCAACAGAGCGAAAATGAATGGGGAAAAAATATCATTAGTCATGTGTAGTTGTGAAAGTACTTAATCCAACAGACACATCATCGTCTATACTAACTTAATCGTGCTCAGTTGTTTTACGATCAAATCGTAATTTGAAATTAGATTTGTGATTTTTGTTTCGCATTTCTGTAGATTTGTACCTCAGAACGCCCTCATATACACATTTTCGTGGGGCGAAAATGTGGATAAATGTTTTTGTGTGTCTGTGATATTCTGGGGAATCAGCCGTTCTTGTATTTTACAAATTGTCTTTGTTTACAAATGTACTTTTTTTGTTTGTAGTTTAACTTTAAAGGGATATACCTCCCAGTGCCATTTTTCTCGATCCACTACATCAAGTACGGCCCAAAAGTCTATTTACTTACCGTTAGTAAAACCCTTGCTAAAAAACCGTTTTAAAATGTGGCGTCTACGAGATTTTCTGTTGAATATTGTTAACTATATTTAAGAACGACCCGTAACTATACGATGCATTGCGCGCGTACAATAATCATGACGTTTCATCTCTGTGTGTACATCTACTAATTTTCTAATAATTACCATGAGATCTAAAATCTAATAGACTAATCCAGTAAAAATTCAAATTAATTATTCCAATAGATCGCCGAAGCAAAATTATAAGACACTAGCCTAGAGAATTATAACTTGTGATTTTAAAATACGAGAATTATTCCGGTTTGTGACGACACAATCGTTGACTTGATGCTGTCTCGTGTACGGCAACAGAGACAGCAGCTATGCGAGGAACGCAGCTACCACCCCAGCCGACCTTGGCGCTGTAATTGCTCGGATGACGATCTACGCGTAGCTGTAATTTGGCACGCGGCATGTTATAAGGCAGGCCGGGTGTCCCTTTAATGCAGTTTGAAACCAAACCGTTAGCTCTTGACTATTTGTTTGTTGTCTGCATTTGTTTGGTAATTACCGATGTTGCATTGAACATGGAACTTCTCTTTCCATGCCTTAACTTTAGAAACGGCGTGGTGTTGTTTGCAATAAAAAACGTAATGTTCATGAGAACATGTATTCTGTTAGACTTTAACGGTGCTGTAATTGGATCTGCTTCAGCCCGTCAGACGATGTCGGACGAAACTTGATGGTTTTCATGTTATTCAACGGCTAAAGGTGCTTGGCATGACTTGGGATGACCCACAAATTCACTGTTTGTAACTGAGTGCCAGTAGCACTTATAAATAATAAATAAATACGACTCAGTCCAGGAACAATGCTACACAGACAGAATTGAAAGCCCAGTGGAAAGGAGACTGCAGATATGGTATGGAATGAACAACAAAAAGCTACGACTCAAAGCAACATCTGTAATACGCGAACTATAATGCAGACGCGGCAAAAGTTAAGAACCATCGACTTGGATTTAAATGCCTTGTTCTTAGTTCAATTAAATAAATACAGATGCAAACCTATTTACGTTGCCTTTTAAACTTATATGTGAGACTGCCTGAGCTGGGAATAGAACTCACGACCTTTGAAACCATAGGCCGAGATCCTACCGCTTTGGTTTCAAAGGTCGTGTGTTCGATTCCCCGCTCAGGCAGCCTGACATATAAGTCCAAAATGCAACGTAAATAGGTTTGCGTCTGTATTTATTTAATTCTTTTTGAGCCTTTGGCTTTCCGTCTTTAATCGTTCCTAGTTCTGCATTTGCTTCAAAACAGCTTCTTTTTTATCCGTAGTTATCATAATTACATAGTAAATCGTGCGAGTTGAACCGACATTCACTTGTGCTTGGAGACGATGGTGCTACCCACTCGACTGTTTGCGTTACTCAGTGTCCCTGGGTGTCCCTAGCAAATCTTGAAGTACGTTTGGAGCCTAAGCTCTGCTCATTTTGTAGCTACCCTAATTATAATGTAAGGTACTGCAATGTAAATGATAATGTAGGGTTAAGAAAAACATTGGTTAGCCCTTTGGTCAGAGTCCTTTCACCGACTCTCATTTCATAGAGAGCTATTTCACCGACAGCCATTTACTTACAATCACATTTCACCTACCGTGACGTTTCACAGACACCCTATTCACCGACAGCCATTTAACAGCCACGAAGTTAAGTCTTTTTGGTTTTTTTTCCGTCAACTAAAGCAATTTAGCTGGCCTTATTCCCCCCACAAAATACCTGATTGTAGCGCTGTTGGTAAGTATCTTCTTTCCAAGTCTGAGGTACCGGATTGTGGTCGGCCCATGAAATGTAGAACATGCATTACTGAGAACACAAAATAAGTTGAAGCGTGGAATCGCCATTAGGAGGCTCTGGTTGGACAAGCATGCATACAAGAAATGCAGAAAGAACAAAACACTGCTCAAGTCATTTTGGAGGGCGTGGTGGACGGCTCTGGCATCCCACCGATGAAGCATTAAGATAAACACCGAGAAGTTCGGATTCGACCGATTGTTGCTGCTCGTTATGAGCAGACTATAGAGCAATGACATTTGCCGCCATACTGACACATGATTGGCACCAGTATGGGTTTTGGAGGGCATAACTACAAGGTGCACTACATAAAAATGGAGAAAAAAACAACGGAAGAGCGGATTCCTTCTTAAAATAACGTTGTTTTCTCCAACAACAAAAATCGCGCGTTTTAGGTCTAAGAAATCACTCTTCACAGCATCGGCTTCAGTATGACGCCGTTCTGTTTCTCTCCGCAGTGCCCCTTGCAGCTAACCCATTAAGGCTCCAGCATTGAGTTATATACAATAATACTACGTCGTGTCACTGCTCTATACAAAAGTTCTTGTATGAGGCCTACCCCACAATTGTCGCTATTTGGGACAAACCTTATCCGTGACGACAGATATTAATATGGTTAACTTGTCGGTGAAATGTCCTTGGCTGTGACATGGCTGTCTGTGAAATGGCTGTTGATCAAATTTCCTTAAACGGCTCTCGGTGAAATGGCAGATGGTGAATGTCCGTTTATGTGAAACAGCTGTTTCAAAAATTTGCCTCCGAGCTCGAATCGCATCACCGACCATATATGTACTCTTGGGACCCTTACAAAACGCCCCTTTGAGTGTACGTGTTGAGTGGGAAGAGTACTTAGTATACATAAATCAGCGCCAGTAATGTGGAATGTATTGTCAGTGCACGGCGTCTACAGAATGTAACTGCCCGACCGATACAGACAAGGGTTCCTTTCTTAAAGCACTTCCATTAACCGCAATGATTGCACGAAGGCCGTTAAGCGCCATTACGATTACAACTAGAACAGTATCTGATCGCATGGACGCTTACGAATCTCTTAACTTTCGTGCTTGATTAGTTAAAGCAATCTTGGCAAATGCTTTCGCAGTTTCGCAGTAGTTGGTCTTTTGCGACGGTCCAAAAATTTCGAACGCCACAGTATGAACACGACTAGAGTCAGCGTCACCCTAATCCCCTTAGGATATGGAAACACAGTCATGGCACTTCTCTTAATAGTTTCATCCCCTTATGAACAGAGTTCGTGATCCTTTCACATTGCTAATTTTATATTCACGCCATCTTAGACCATGAGTTCACGACGAACAAATGGTACGGGTCACGGTAAAAGTTTGAAAGGAGGACTGAGGCTGTATCAGGCGACTCATTGACAATCAACAGCAACTTAATTTGTGAGTGGGCGAGAAAGGGTAGTAAAGTGCCTCCTGACAAGGCAAACCTCACAACAACCTTGTAATGCTCATGTATTTAATTTTCACAGCTGTAAAAATGTTGTTCCTTGTTCGCAATGATCTACATCGTTAAAAACGTATGATGTGCGTGCGTGTGTGTGTGTTTGTACCTCTACTTCTCTGGAACCAAAGCACCTACAAAGATGGGAGTAGGACCAAACGAAAGATAATTAAGTTTAGCTTTGGACGGGCCTATTTTCATCGCTGTAACTTGATTTTATGGCCCTCAAACAAGCGAAAGAACCTGAAAAAATAACGTCGAATTTTTTTTTTACCCTCATGGTGTTTGTTCATGATGTCGTAGTTTTTTCATGCAAACCTTCTCGAGCGAAGCGAGACGACGCCAATGGAGCTATTAGTTGCGTACTAGGATGATCTGGGAAAGGATGCACACAAAAAATAACCTAAAAGGATTATGTATTGCATGGAAAAATCGACACCATAGAACTGGTTTTCAAAGGGCGTCAAACATTTGTGTGTCTGAACCACAGAGTTGCGTGGATCAAGCGAGCAAAGCAGGCGATTTCCACGTAAAGTAAACCTTTTCAACGTGTGTCTCGTTTTCCTCTCTCAATCTTTCATCTCTCACCTTCGTAGGGGATTACTTCTGAAGGAGTAGACGTACAAACGTGCAAACAAACAAATCGTTTGTTTTGAATGAAGTAAATAAAATGTAGACGTGCTGAGGAATGTGATGAACGATCTGTGAGCAACAATTGCAATTAGTTTGCGTCGAAATATTCAGTACATCGATTTTGTGATGCTCTCGGAATCAAAGAAATTACATGAAGCATGGAACGGCGCCAATGTAGTGAGCGAAGCGAATTAACGATATGGCTAGTTATAATTAAAAACGTTAAAAAAAAAAAGAAATGGGCTAAGCCATGTCTTACAGCCTGTTTAAGAGGTGCAGATCATTCCTTTTCTTTTGTGTAGCCGTAGCGTACTTACAGGACAATTTTCGGTTTTCCGTATGCAGATCTGGAAGATTATAAAAAAAACTAAAACTTACCAGGGGTTGAAGTTTGTTTTTGTTGCCTAAATGAAAATATACAACACAACTGGGGCTTCCATATTGGAATGTCATTCCAACATGGAAGCCCCCAGTTGCGTTGTCTATGGGGCTTAGCCCATTTCTTTTGTTTTTTTTAACGTTTCATCGTAAACAACATTTTTACAGCTCTGAAAATTAAATGCATGTGCATTACAAGGTTGTTACGAGTTTACTACCCTCCCCGCCCCCCTCCTCCGACAATTACCGACTTCGTTTCCACACCATGCTTGAATGAAAATGTAAAAAACAAAATCCAGAATGTCAGAATAACATTTAATAACGTTGCACGTTTCATTGAAAGAATCATTAAAATTTCTAAATGGTCATAAATGGCCTTCCACGAGACACAGCACGTCAATTGGGCGACAAGTCTCCTATTCGAGATTTTTACATTTTTTACGAGGTGCAGATGTATGATAAGATGTAAACTTGGGGTTTGTTTAACGTCTTTGTAATGTGTGGCGTAGTGGCAACCCAGACTACTGCACTGTAACTGAGGTTGACGCTAATGACCTGTCGACGCACCATTAAAACTCAATTTCTTCTCATGGCTTTTCCCCAGACAAACCTAAAAACGAAAAGACGAAAAAAGTCCACGTTTTTTCTGTGTCTTTTACGTTATGTCAAAACATACAGACGAAAGAAATTAAAATCAAGTTTCACATTTAAAGGATCATGGATCTTGCAAAAAAAAATAATAAAGCCTCTTTTTTAAAGTACTTTGTTCTCGTCGGTGGTTTGTTTCTATGGTTTGTTCCCCACTAGCTGAGA
>JAHWFP010036034.1:16131-27455 GCA_023313725.1 Lithobius niger
CGTTTGATATTAAGGGGGTAACTCCTCACTGGGCCAGGGGGTTATGGGCACAACTGTTCCCCAGGGATGCTGCCGGTGTGAAAAAATGTGAAAATTTGCCAGTAGTGGAAAAAAAATGTGAAAGATGTGAAAAAATGTGAAAAACACGAGTGTTGGTGTGAGAAAAAAGGCAAAATGCACTAACGAAGTAAAAACAATCAAATTATCTTCCCCTAATTCTGTTATGGAATTACGTAGACATGTCTGTTGTTACAACACAAAAAAAAATTAATAAATTGATTGATTTATGGGTAGGTAGCTCTTAAAATTCGAATTCACTCTCTCCAGTGAAATTACAATAGTTACTGGAATAAGAAACATTTTTATAAAAGAATTGAGAAACTGTTGTGATATATGAAAACGAAGAAATAGTGATACAATAATAAGTAGGTATGTGAAAAAAGTGAAAAAATGAAAAGCAGGTAAGTGATAAACGTGAAAAAAATGAAAAGAGGGTAAGTGAAAAATGTGAAAAAAATGAAAAGTGGGAATGTGAAAAAATGTGAAAAAAACTGGTACTCCCGGCAGCATCCCTGGTTCCTGGTTTGTTCGGCCGTTCCTCTAGGCTTAATATTAGAGCGGATAAAAAAAATGCTTTTGTAAAATTTCAAATCGTAGTAGTGTGGACAAGTTGGTCTTCGACCTCCTAATCACTATCCCTAAAGGAAAAATTTCTAAAATAATTTTGTGAGGTGCCCACCTGAGCCTAAAGTTTAACATTAAAAGTCAATGAGAAAAATCACTAATTCTGCAAAAGTGATTTTTGACTAGTTTAAAATATTGCTTTTTACATTATCTAATTTTGTACTCTCAGAGACCACCAAATTGAGGTCAAAATCAAAAATATTTTTTTCTTCCAGAAAACAATGTGAATTAACGGCCATCAAAATAGGAAAAAAAGGCATGTTTGTCGATTTTATGCCTTGAATTAAAACGAAGTTTAGAGACAAAATATTTTTTTTTTTAAATTTAATTCTGGATTCTTTTAATGTCCCTGAGAGTACCAAATTAGATAAAGTAAAAAGCTGTATTTTAAACAAGTCAACAATTTTTTTTCAGAATTAGCGATTCTTCTCATTAACTTATAATGTTGAACTTTAGGCCCAGGTGGGCACCTCAAAAAATTATTTTAGAAATTTTTCCTTTAGGGATAGTGATTAGGAGGTCGAAGACCAACTCTTCCACACTGTTACGATTTGAAATTTAAAAAAAAAAAAGCATTTTTTGGTCCACCCTACTTAACATTCCCCTGCGGTTTTTTCTGTCGGAGGACAGAATTTTAACACGTCCTGGAACTTCCTGCCGATGTCCGTCGTCGAAGCCCCTACTCTCTCGCCTTTCAAGGCTTGCTTTGATGCTTGGATTGGGTTCTTCTCCTTTTGGGTGCCGGTTTTGGTTGGTGTTTATATACCCCCCTTTTTTTTTCTATAGCTACAGCAAAGAAATTGAAGAGAAGGTATGGACCGACAAAGCGTTACAAAATTAAAACAAAATCTGTGTTGAGACGGGAGGATTGTGTGACATGTCAGTACTGCAGCCTACTCATCTTGCTATGCTCTCTGAATACTTGCAATCAAATCTAATCTTCAGCGGGCTGCAGTAATAGCGGGAAAATAAGCAGTGTGGCACAAGGCGTGTGATGTCACTGCGACTACCACGTCCGCGAATACATGAGCGCGAAAACTTTCCCTCACGAAAACTTTACCCAGGAAACAAAATATATCGTAACAATTCTACATCCGTGGGAATTTTACACGTGCAGGTAAACTATTATATTTGCAACCAGATAAGTTTGTGAGTCAAAGCAAATTTTGTATTACAGAAATGTTTACATGTTTCACAGCAGATTCCATATTTTGCAGACTAGTTTATACCTCACAAATCCTTTATTATACATAAATAAAACTGGAATTAGTATGACTTCCAGTTCATATTATACCGCCTCATACTGCCTCATACCGATAAAAACAGTAAAACCCAGTCTCCCAGTGGAATAGTTAGAGTGGCTTCTATCCTTCATTTCTATTCATCTTTAATTTATTAATTTATTTTTAGTATTGAGCAGTCGCTTCATTTTTTTAATTATGACTCTTTTTATGGTGTACATAACCTGGAATTTACACGTACGTTTATCTCGTATTTAAATGTTGGTCTGGACCAGTAACAATATTTACAACACATAGCAACAAATGGAAGATTAAATCCAGCTACTCACTATTTGGCGATGGATGCCTGGACATCATGTATAATTCCGGGTTGCCAACCTCGAGGTGATTGAGAAAAGTGAATGGCGGTTTATTTTTCTTCACGTTTTCTACTGACATTGCAATTTTTTTATTGTACTCTCGAAGCCGCCACTTCGAATGGGGCAGTATAATACCAAAGTTTACGGTATGTTTGTCCGAGGCAAATCTGTAGAGATCAGTGGTGGGCAAAAAGAGAAGGAAGCTGCTTGCTGCCTGGAGGAAGAGGGTAAGTTGGATCATCTTTTCTTGCACTTTGGTGTGGTGACAACAATTTCTTGCCGGTAGAGGCAGTACGAGGCAAAGTAGTCACAAATTTCACGGGTGATTCACAGTCGATTTTGCATCAGGCTATTGCATCAGGTTCACTAAAACACCTTATTTAAAAAGTGGTGCGAGTTATCTTTTTCTTATTCACAAACAACCGAATAAATAATTCGGCACAAATCCGGAAAATTTCCATTACACTGTCAGTACTTGTTTGAGCAAACGAAATGCAGGCTTATCTTCTGTAACTCGGGCAGTAGTAAGAAAGGAAATGTCCTATATAATTTTGGTTGGCTGTTAATACTAATCATATCTTTTATGTGAACTTCTGTAAATTACGTAGGCTTAATCACGCATTGTAAACCTTACCAGTTACGTGACGTTACCAAAAAGACCAAAAGCTGCCTTTAATGCGTAGTAAGGTCAACACGGGGATACTATTTGGAGATGAATTTGTGTAACTCAAATTTTGGTCTTTTCTCACTTACTGAAAGAACTGCGCCGAGGTTGTTGTACCATTATACAGAATCATTCTTTTTCTTGTCGAGCAGCCTTCTGGTTCCTGATATGCAGTTAGAATTAAATATCCTTAATTTTAGGCGAAGCAGACTGTCTCTCAGTCTTTCATCAAGAAGTGTTCAAGAGCAGGACTTTCTTTAAGAACTTCGAGCCCATCACACGGTTAAATCCCTTCAGCAGCCACAACGACCCCTGAGTGGGTCTTGCCACACGGATTAGGGTTTCAAAATGTCGATACTATTTATTTCAAAAGTTCTCGGATTTGTGTACATTTGTACCTCTGCATTTCAACACTGAGAACTACATGAGTTGCAAGGTATGTTTCAATCCAAGCGCACAAAAAAATTATTTACGGCGTTGGTTCTACCTGCAAACGGCCGCAACAGGAAACTCGGAAACACCGAGCTAGATTTGCTTCCCACAATGGAAATTGAGTTTTCATGCCGTTCGTTCTCAGAAGCAATGCTGCGAGCGAAGTTTCTTAAAACTGATGTTTTGAAGGTACGTTCACGGGTGAAATCGACATCGACACATGGGCATTAGTAGGGGAAAATCGTTCTGTGCCTTGTTGGTGAATTGCTGAATCCGTCAATTCAGTTTTATTTTCCCACCTGCAACACAAAATAAATAAATAAATAAAGGAATAAAATGAGATTGGGCATTGCTAATATTTCAGTACGATTATTAGCTATACCAAGAATTTACAGGGTTTGGGAGGAGAATTTGTAACTCTAAAAAGTTCCTATTGAAGCGTGTTACATTCATTCCTATTAGTTCCGTCCGAGTTTTCAGAGGGCGCTACGCATTCCATCTGGTAATTTTTGCTCATTTTTCAGCCCAAATCAAAAGTAAACTAAATTACAACTAAGGTACCTAAATAATATTAAATACAAGCTAGTTTGGTTTATTTTAGTTTAATTTTAGGCCGAAAACTGAGTAGAAATGCCCACATAAAACTCATGGCGCCTTCTAGACGCAACTAATAGGAATGAATCTAAAACGTTTCAGTAGGGGATCTAGGTCACAAGTTCTCCTCCCCAACCCTATAAATACTTGGTTATACCAATGATTAATTACCAACAGACAGTTTCTAATAATTTCTAATTTGGGATAATAAACAGAATCAAATGCTTGTAAGAGGAGAAACGAGTTTCAGTCTCAGCAGGTTTAAGTCAGTTTAAAAATTTAAGTTCGACACTTACTCCTGCTCATGCAGGACTTATTTCAAAGATCAATATTTTCTACCTTCTTAGAGAGGTGGGGGTTGGGGGGCTGTTCAAGGAAGAGAATCTTATTGCACTAGCAGTGAATCGAAGGGGTGGCACTAACCCCTCAACTCGTTGCTTTTACAAGCACTACACTCTTCCAAGAAGGTTGAATATTTAGTTCTTTTAAATTTTAATGTAAGTATTGTATGAACAGGAATAAGAGTCGGATTTGTTCTTTTAAAATGCAGTTAACTTGTTTTTTTTCTAATTAGACACTTGTGTAGATGTCGGCCGTAACATGTGAGGCCTTCGATGTTTCCTACGCACCAGTCGAAGCTTTATTTACTAAAGTGTCTAAGAATTTAAAGATCTACAGAATCGCGTGAGACGGTCAATTACTACGATACACTGAATTTGATGCTTTAGCTTTTGACGTGTTCCCAGCCGAAGCCATGGCACCAGACTGAATTTAATGCGTTTGACCGTATCACGTGATTCTCTAGCTCTTTAAACTCTTAGTCAGTGTTATTTCCTCGTACAGGAAATAACACTTCTGTGGGACCATAGGCCCTAACCGTCGTCACTTCCTTTTTAGAGACTGGTCATTATTTATGGCCGCAGGGAAGGGGGGGAATGAACATACGACCACCAAATTTTGATGACCCTCCCCCTTCGAAACTCTGAAAAATTTTGAATTCCCCCCCCCCCCCCCACTCAAGGTCCAAAAATAATGTAACCACCCACCAAACAAGATGTGTTTTTCGTATGTTTATTAAGACTGTCCGAAGATGACTTCCTGTAGCCAAAATAAGTAATTAGTAGCATTCCGCATTGACAAGATACCACAGTTGTAAGGAAAACGTTCCTCTTTTTTAACGAAAAGACACGTTGAGTTTTTAAAATTTCTCTATGAAACATTTTCTATGAACATTTTCTATGTTCCTCTGTCACACCTGGCTGTCATTGTTTTTTGCAAAATAGCCCCGTTTCAATTGCGAAGCTACAAAATGTCATACCTATACACGCTGGTTCTGCAACCTACGCATATCTACGCAGGTTAACCTACGCAGGTTCTGCAACCTGGTTCTGCACCGTTGCTAATGTCAACGCAATGAGCTGGGTACCAGTACTGAAGAGTGACATAAATCTGACTAATGCGTACGAAAGTAGTAGGACGGCTAAAGATATTACTAAATTCGTCCGTTGCACGGTCGACTAGGAGAGCGTACGTTACTGGCTTTAACTGGAGATGGTGTGAAGATAATGTCTATAGTCAGGCAGATCGAGTGTCGTTCGATATCGTGCACTGGCTCTATGACGATAAAATTATATTTACAATTAACTGGTACTGTGGTTGACATTGATAGGCAAGGTGTGCATTACAGGGACGTTGATAGATCGTTACTAATTACCTCGTATCTCTCAGATTGACTGAGGAAAAATTATGTGAATGGCTGAGTGAATTAAGTTGTAAAATAAACTTACGTATAGGCTGATGTTATAGTCCGTAACAGTCTTATCTTTTATTCTTTTGAAAATCACAAGGAACCTGATCGGACCTCACCCTCTCCTTTGACTTCAAGTCTATTGATTTTCACTCACTTTGAAGATAAATACAAGTTCCACGAGCTTTTACTGCATCCGTTCGAACGGTAATCCGAGTTGTCGCACTCCTCAGCTGAAATGAATAAATATCACGTAGAGTTCAGAAGTCGATTTAACTTTAAGTATTGCGGAGTCAGTTGTAGTACGCAGTTATATGAAGCACACACTTAGGCAAGAAATAATACGACTGGCTGCCTAAAATGGCGGTCAATTCTTCCTCCTCCATTTTGCATGGTTCGTGATCGTATTTCACTGATGAAGTGTTTTCAATATTTAAACAAAAAAAGATGACAATTAAAAACGATAGAGATAAAGAATGTGATTGTGGCGATAAAGGATGGAGAGGGATACAATGAAATCAAGATGTGCATCGGCAATGTCTCAACATCTATATATATAATCACACAAGATCCGCAACGCAGTCATCGGCAGCGCAACAGCAACCTGCATCTGCTGCATACGATACCATCTCCGCCATCTACCGACGGAACGGCAAATTATAAGAGTAGCAGCCAAGGCCCGCTGAGATAGTAGCTGCGTCCGGAACGCAACGGCCAGCAGCACGAACATACGATGCCATCTACCGACCGAACGGCAAATTAAATGAGGGGCGGGGGGAGAGCGAGACTGGAGGGAGGGGGGAGGGGAGCGAGACGACGTGGAGTGAGTGAGCGAAGCAAGCGACTCCGCTAGTAAGCAATATTTCTAGTAACAATTCTAGTCTCATGGACGCAACGTAATTGTTAATGGTGATAGCCACATCGCTTGCTCCGTTGGCGTCGTCTCGCTTCGCTCGAGGAGGTTTGTGTGAACAAACTATGACGTCAAGAACAAACACCATGAGGGTTAGAAAATTTTGACATTATTTTTGCAGGTTCTTTCGAGTATTTGAGGGTCATAATCTCAAGTTACAGCGATGAAAATAGGCCCAACCGAACCGCGATTTAATGGTGTTCCATTTGGTCCTACTCCCATCTTTGTAGGCCCCTATGATGAACGGAGGTTTCCCGGATCGAATCCTTGGATTGGCACCTCCCTTTGCCAGATATTTCTTCTTCTCTAAAAGTCTGATAATGTTCAAAATTGAGCCGGTTCAGCCATACAAGCATTAAGTTGCTTCGGCTGACTTAAGTCTCAAAGAAATTAATTTCAAAATTAAATAAATTAAATAAAGGTGCTTTGGTTACAGAGGAGTAGAGGTACAAACACGCACACACGCAGGCACATCATACGTCTGATGCAGATTATTACCACGGCCAAGGTTTTTTAGTACATTTTGTTGGCCTAGAGACATTAGTAAAAGGGAAGTTGACCGTAACTATACACTTTCAACACAAGAGGCAAAAGCTGAATAAAATCAGGTAAGGTTTTTGCAACAAGAAACACGGTACAATTGCCCGAGAACTGCCGATTGCGTTCCCTTAAAAATAACATTAAAAAGGGAAACGTTCATAAACGGGAGCATCACATGTGAGGAGGTGGCAGGGCTTCCCACACCTTCCACCCATCTTGTGTCGAGTTTCATACAATATATAGCCTATAATGTTTGCTTGCATGCCCACATCCGTAACACAGTCAGCACCTAAACCCAGAAAAACTAGGAGACAAGGCTTTTCTAGAAAGTTGATTGAAACAAACTATACATGCAGTACAGGTACTAATATCTTAAAGACCTTGTAAACAGTCACATCGAGGAGGGCTCCCAAAAAAAGCACAGGCGTTTTTAGAAATTTTGACTGAAGGTAGTGTCTTTTTAAGGTCAAAAAATGACTTTTTGTTCCAGTTTGGTCAGAGGTTTTTTTATTACCGCTCTCTTGATGGGACCTGACAAATTTATGAACCCCCTCCCCCCACTCCCCCCATCTCTCAGGAGGTTCCAAAAAAATGCATGATTCCCAATTTCCTCTGCTTCCTCCCCCTCTACCGGCGATAAATAATGACCGGTCTCTTAGATCTGTTACCCAATGGATATACCGACTAGGGTGATAGACGCATGTCAGAACTTTTAAAAAATTTCTCGCAAGATACATGGGGGTTAATACCAAGCTCCGTTACCTCCTACTGATAGCCTCCCTTTTGCTGCGTTTCAATTATTATGCACAGACCCAGCCGGTCGCTCCGCACCATTATGTACGATGGTGTATTTTTTTTCCTAAGAAATGAGGCTTTTGTGATAAAAATGTTGAATCGTTTCACCATATAATTAAGTTGCATTTGTTACATTGTAACCTTTATTTTTTCCTTTGCTTAACAATGTACAAATCCTCGGCCAGGTTTTATGCTACATCCATTGTTACGTTGCTTTGTGGCAGTATGGAGAAATGGTTAAAGGGTTTCAAAGGGTTTAACGAGCGTTAACCACTCCTGGTGAGAAATGTTCACGGTAATTTATTTATAGCCATGGCCCGCAGCCGTACGCCCCATCATACTCTATACAATAACACCTTACCGACACACTGCACTACATCACAACATCACAACATATTTCTGCACAACATATTCTTGCACTGCACACAACATCACCAGTGTACACGCCGCACAAACCACCTGCTGACGCACAACTCACCCCACCTTCCCTCCCCCATCAAGGGAGACTTCCGGTGGGCACGGAAAAACGTGCACAACTTCACTGCCCACCAGTGACTCACGGGCTGCTTCCGTGAACATATTCTCCTCACCCACCTTCTCTCCCCCATTTAGGGAGAGTTCCGGTGGATGCACACACCACTCACTGCACTTGACGCGATTATCTCCCACAGATTTAACGGACCGCGCGGTGTTAGTGTCGTGCCTAACAATAGTATAAATTGCTTAGGAATTGTATGTTTCATACTTGATTGTACTTTCAAACTACTTTCATTGTATCCCTCCATACACATTGTCCGCACACTCGGTTCAATTGTCGCCCTCTTTCTCCTTATTGTTTTAGTCTTCTGTACAGCCGTACCGGGTGAGAAGACTATTGCAACGACTTTGTCCGTCCGTCGCCTTTTTCAACTTCGCAACGACAGATATTGACGACCACGGTTTACAACGTTAGTTTCAGTGTCAAAAGTTAGTTAAATCACGTGGCAAATTGAAACATCGTTATTTCCTTATAACTCTTCGACGTAACTAAATTAAATAAAAACATTTGATTTCGAATGGAAATCCTAAGGATAACACTGCAGCCATAAAAACAAAAACATTTTAGCTTCGTTTAAAATAGTCTCGTCGCATTGTTGCATAAATGAATGGGCTTACCGTCGAACCAGATTGTGCATTAGGCCTATACTTACGAAATTAAAGCTACACTTACAAAAATTAGGCCTACAAAATGAAAATTAGGCCTAAAATCACGTTACCACGGCAACGTCAAGTTGTTACACGTAGCTCCTGGCTTCATCAACAGCGTCTCCCCGTCACTTCCCTACTACCACTGATCTATATAGGCTACGTTGCGTAGTAACTGTGTTCCCGAAGGCGCACCTTTTTGCAAAAATGAATAGGCCTACTATACAAATCAAATCTCCATCAGCTGCTACTTACGAAATTAAAGCTCCAGGAAAGAATTAGGTCTAAACGTTGACAAATACGCCTAAAATCTAAAATAAGCTTAAAAGCTAACACATTTTTAACCGGCAGTTCTGATGGGTACTGCTTTTAGATTATACACTTACAGGGTGAGGCAAAAGTCTGGTCGCACGCAAATAACGGCCGATATAATGGTCCTACGCTAATTATGAAGACATATTTGTAATGTAAGTCAGCTATGGCGAAGCCAATGAAGATATTTTCAACGACCTTGAAAACAGCCTTCAAGGTCATCTGCATTCTATTTTCCAAATGGCGCAAGGTACAGCACAAAAGTGAATTACAAAGTTGTACGCGAGCATTAAACATGACAAACTGCGAAAACAGATTGAAAATCGGAGCTTAATTGCAATAGTTATGAGGAAAACAAAATAGCAACAAAGTCTTCCCTGAATGTTTTAATTGCCATGTAGTGAAGCTTAGCGGCTGCCTCGACAAGCGAGTTCCTAGTCTTTCTTGCAGCAATGAGTGTAATTGAATTTCAGATTGCAGTAAACGAAAACGGGTATGGATTATGGGTATGGATTATGGGTATGGAGTAATGAGCTATCATTCACAACGCAGAAAGTTACGTTCGGTATGCGATTATGCTTTCTGATTTTAAATTATTTTTTTTCGCCGAAGCCTAATGGCCTTTTGAGTGATTTCCAGCCCGGTCGCAATAATCACCCAGCAATGGAAAAACGAATTGTCGTTACGAATGTCCTGACTTTAATCCAAAGTTGGGAAAACCCTGGACATTCGAATGACCGCACTTTTTAACAGCTTCTTAAATCATTATGCCATTACAGATTACTTCCATTAAACAGTAAATTATAAGTTTTATGGTGAACAAGAAGCAATTGACAATGCTTTCATCGGCGTTTTTCCAGGAAAAAACGTTTCAGGATAAATGCAGGAAAGGCCTACGATCAGAATATGCCGAAAATAAAGTGGGCGGGTGGGAAAACAGGATTAGAGGTAAGGGCATTCGTAAGCGTAAATAAATTTGTTTTTTTGAGGTTGGCGACATTTTACCTTGCAGTAGTAGGCTAATGTATCATTACTCCAGCGTACATGTTCCTGACAGGAAGACATGGCATAAATAACTGAGGTGGGAGGTAGGGGTGCAGGAGGGAAGAGGTGAGAGGGACAGGAATGTTAAGTGCCCCAAAGAACGAAGCAAAACATCTTCGAAAAAATTCGATTTAATTGCCGTTTTTTTTGCCAATATTTTTTTTCTTTATGGTGCCACACATTTCACAAAACAAGAAAAATAATCGTACCTTAACAATAAAGTGGTCGTACGTTTTCTAGTAGCAGGGGTCATAAAGTGTGGTTGTAATGTTGCTATCTATTGGTTGCTGGCTTGTTCCGTAATTACCTAATAACTGTAATTAGGGCAAATTACGACGTTCTATTTGAACTCCCGAAAGACACAATTGCAAAGCATGGTACGCTGGTCTTAGGCAACTTTTCACCAGGTGCGTGACACGTGCGTTCCCTTCGGTGGAAAGTGTTTCGTTTTGGCGAGGAAACAGCCCTCAAATAAAGAAAGTTTGGCGCCAAAAGTAATCATTCCCAACAAGCACGCAACAAGGGCAGAACTCTTCGCACGAACTGTCTTGTTGGACAAATTCTTGTGCGGATTGTTAAAATGTTTATTTTTGTAAATGAGTAATGTTGAAGGCAGAAGTAGAGAAGTTTGGAATTTAACAAGTCTGCAGTGAACCCTTGAATTTACGGGGTGTAAATTTCTGATCTTCCCCCCCCCCCCTCCCGAAAAAATGTTGTTCCACCTTTGGGAATGAAGTGTGGGCATTCGTAACAACAATGCGTTCTTGCGATTACTGCGACCGGGCTGGATGTCACTCAAAGGGGCATTAGCACC
>JAHWFP010036035.1:9953-41237 GCA_023313725.1 Lithobius niger
GGGGGGGGGGGGGCATCTGGGGAGCTGAGTACGGGGGAGCTACTAGTTTAGTTTAGTTTAATACCAAAGAAACAGCAAAGCCAGAGACTTGTAGCTGAAGAGGAAAAGAAAAAGGGAACGCAAGGGAAATGGGTTGGGGGAAACAGTTGGATTACAGGTAGTGCATGTGTTTGTCGAGGGCTGCCTTAAATTTGTCTGTGGTGGTTGCCAAACACACCTCGTCAGAGAGAGCATTCCATTCATTGATAACACGCACAGAAAAGAAGTTCTTTCTTACTTCGAGTCTTGCATGGGGCTTCTGGATCTTCAAGGAGTTTCCCCGAAGATTGGTAGTAGTAGCGGGCTGAAAAAATTCTGATGAGTTGATACCATAGTGTCCTCTCATAAACTTGAAGCACTCGATATGTCGTCCCCTCTCTCTCTTCTGTTCAAGAGTAGGAAGCTTGGCTACCTTAAGTCTACCTTCATATGTGAGCCTGTCTTTCATAAGCAGACGAGAGGACAACCTCTGAGCCCCCTCCAACAAGTTGATGTCTTAGCCACGGGTCCCAGGCCACACCAGAAAACTCAATAAGTGGTCTGATAAGGGTCTTGTGAACCCGGGAAAAATCAGTTGGGTTAAGCTTTGGAAGATGCCGAGAAAGAAACCCAGCCATTCTTTTAGCTCTTGCAGCAGCAGCGCACTGTCGGCTGATTGAAAGATTATCCTCAATAATAACACTAAGGTCTCGGACATTGTCAAAACGTTGGAGTTTCATACCATCTAGGAAATAATCTCTTCCAATGTTCTTTGAACCAAGATGCATTATTCCACACTTCTGTGGGTGCAGTCGCATACCGTGACTGTCATACCACGACTGAAGACTGTTAATGTCCCCTTGAAATTCAGTACTTTTTTCTAGATCATTCGTCATGGCAGATCCTTTCACATCATCTGTAAACTTCCAGCATGATGAGATAAGGGATAAGTTCAGGGATAACAGCTTTGGCCCAAGGACCGATCCCTGCGGTACCATTTCACCCTCTCTAAACTAACTCCACAAGAACAGAGGTTGCCAATAAAAACGATGTGTTCAGCAGTATCAAATGCTTTTTCAACGTCTGCAAAGAAAACATCCACCACTGATCCCTTGTCGGGAGCCATGGTCCACTTGTTTCTTGCGGAAAGAAGATTCGTAGTGCATGACCTGCCTGGATCAAATCCATGCTGCGTGTTGTCCACAATTCCTAAGTCAGTAAGCTCAGTATTAAGAATACCAAGGAAAACCCTCTCGCAACATTTGCTTATGCTGTTCAGAAGGGTCACTGGTCTGTAGTTGAGGGCCGACATTCGACTTCCTTTCTTTTTGTAGATAGGGGTGACTTTGCTCGTTTCCATTTCGTTGGGATCTGGCCTAAACTGAAAGACTTCGAAAAAGGGCTGCCAAAGGTGCTACCAGTGTGTGCACATTCCTTCAGGAGTTTATTGGGAATTCCATCTGGACCACATGCTTTATTAGCATCCATGTTTTTTAAAACAACAAGGATTTTTCGAAACACTGGTCATGCGTAAGGGTCTTTCCCCTTTCACCATTTTGCCTCCAGGATGGAAAACTGACTGGAATTGTGTTTCAAATTCGTTTGGTACGTCCTTAACATTTAACACTTTGTTACTCTGAGAATCGAGTAATCTTGACTGTTGGCTCTGCATTATGCTGATGCCGCAGATGTCCAAAAAATCTCTTTGAGTTTCTCTTGATATTCTTCATCACTTCCTCAAGCTGTTCTCTTCTGAATGTTCGAAGTAGGTCAACAACCTTGTTTCGTTGGGCTTGGAATTTTTCAGTTTTGTCTGCTCCTGCAGAATCGACTCCAAAGTGGTCGTTTGATTTTAATCTGAGCTAAAATGTGTCTTGGAAGGTTAGGTGTCTTACGTTTGTACTTTCCTCTGTTTGGGATATACTTTTCAATAAGGGAGTAGATGGTTTCCGTCAGTGCAGCCCAGTCATCCTCAATGCTTGTGCTAGGCAACAATACCTCACCCCATTTCAGAGCTGCCAAGGATTCGTTGATGGATTTGTAGTCTGCTCTAAAGAAGTTTTTCTTGGCTCGGGTACCGAGTTGTTCGCCGTCATTATGGAGACAGTTTATGAAGTTTGGGTGTTGTACTTCCCAACAGACGCCACTATGATCTGCTTTACCCAGTGGTGGGAGAGAGTAGTGGTTCTGACTGTGCAAGTTCTCGGAGATGAGCACGATATCCAGAGTAGAATGCTTTTGTCCCTGCACAATTCTGGTTTGAAACTGGATTATTTGTTCAATATTGTTGGAAAGGGTAAAATTCAAAAACTCCCGTTCAATATCAGTGGCACCAACATCAGGTGAATCACTCTCCCACCGTATCCTCGGCAAATTAAAGTCATTAGTGCAAATCCAGCTTTTCTCCTTAGACAAAGAGAGCCAGTTAAGGAGTGCCGAGTTGCTGTTATCCCCATTGCCACCACTGCAATAGCAGCAGTGGACTGACAATTTTTCAATGGCTACCATGAAGTCAATTCTAATCCCTTCAGCCAAATCCGCAGTGAATCGGTTGACCGAAAAGATTGAGACAGTAGTGTGTGCATAAATTGGCCACACCCCCATGTTGTTTTACAGTTCTGTCAGCTCTGTACAAGTCATAGTCATTGATACGGAGCTCACCCCCTCAAGTCATCAAGTCATCAAGCCATGTCTCCGTGAGAAGTACAAAAGTTGGCTTTATGTTGTGGACAAGTTACTTACCTTCAGCTAGTTTTGATTGAAGTCCCTCGTAATTAAACAATAAGCATTTAATGGTCAGTCAAGCAGACTTAACCACAACAGTTTCTGTGTCAGTGCCGCTACCAGGTTCTACAGTTTCTAAATTTAAAACTGAATCTTCTATTTGGCGAGTTTCCACCCGATCTGCCTTGTTGCTGATGTCGAGTGGAGCTGTTCCTAAGTTGTCATCAGTGTTATCTGGGTAGAGATGACCGACTTGGCCCCTCCATCGTCTCACCTCGATGCCAGAGTCCCAAAAATCAGGTTTAAGAAGCTTTTCTTGCTTCTCAACCTGCACCCTTAAACACTACGACACATAATATTTGCTTCGAGTTGGCTCCTTCAGTATTACAAATTCATCCAGCCCTTCAGATGACAGAAAGTTGTGAAGATCCTCCTTGGTGGTGGCTGGATCTTTTCCTTGTGGTCTTGTTCCACCCATAACAGGTGCACGAGCGTTTTTCTTTCGTTTGCTGACAACTTCAGTGAATTCATTAACAGGTGAATTGTCCCCATTTTCTTCTGGCGACTGACTAGTAGTAGATGTTTGCGGTTCAAACTTACTACCATCATAATTACTGGGTGCCCCGTTAGGCTTACTACTATTTGGTGGCTTAGCAGCTTCATTTTTGTTACGGGTCGTGCTAGTTTGACCTTTTTTTCGGGACCTTATTATCCTCTCCCCTGACTGCAGCTGCGTACTGCACTGGATCGCTATTGGCTTCATGATGCATTGTTACATTCGCCTGCAACTGATTTCCTTTCATAATTGACCCTGGCTTTAATTCAGTTTGGTTACCCTGAGAAACATCAGATGGTTTTCCTCGTTGCTGCTTACTATTTGGCTTGTTAGCTTTCAGATCCCTTAAATCACTATTTAACTTGTTTTAGTTCATCTTTTAACTCTCCGACAACTTGTGCGATCGTATCAACAGCATTGTCAATTTGTTTCCGCAGAACAAACACATGTGAAGATGTCTTGTTAGATTTTTTCAGGGTTGAACTGGTGATGCAGTTGTCACAATACATAACAATATATGGGTGCTTAATCTTTGTTATCTTCCTAAGAAGATCTTCGTTGATGGCTTGGCATTGAGCATGATAGGGAACAGCACAAAAAGCACAGTTGAAGAAGTCTTTTTCCGACAATGCCTTCGTACATGATGCACAGTAGTCCGCCTGCTCCGTGTCAATCATCGCAATAATTAAAAATATTGTACAGGTTACACCCTTATTGTTGGCGTATTCCGTGCTTGACAGTCTTACGGATCATTTTTCACAACAATCGCGAACGGATGGCACTATTTACATAACGAAAAATACATTTGTTGATGACTTCAAGATCGCTACCGCTGATCTCAATCTCATTCGCAATACTACTATATTTGGAGCTTCAGGAAGGTAGTAATGAAAGTTTTGTTGGTTGGCCCAAATAGCCCATAGTGTGTACTGCTCAGCCCAATGTTTTAATTTTGTGGGCTATTAAAATGGGGGGGGGGGGTGAAGTCAACCTGGCCCTCTCCCCTCATTAAGATTATTCGTAACTTTTGCACCTTACCAGCCCAAAGAAAAATGTTAGCTAGCCCATGCGGCCCGCTGGCTGGGCTCCTTGGCTCATTTGTTTTTTTTAGGTAGCCCATACATCTGGGAGGCCAGCTTGACATTGCCGAAATGAATGTATTGCAAAAAGCCACATTACCATATTTGTTTTTAATATTGGCAATTTGTCACGGTCTCTACTCGAAAGCAGTTATACAGTAAAACGTGAACTTCTGGTTACATTTCGACAAACGAACTATAGCATGAATGGAGCCCCGCATTTTTGCTATACTGCTACCGGAAGTACTATCGTCGGCAAGAGAGCGTTAGCGCTTGCATTAGGTTTTGATAGGCTAGGCACCTTGAGATTTTTTGTATCGTAGATCGTGGAGGTAACCTAAGCAATTTCTTTTTATTGTTTTTCAGCTTTGTTTATTAAGTCCAATTGTAAAAGAGGATAAACAATACAGTATTGTAACGTGAAATAGGAATGTGTTTGCGAACTGCTGAATCGTTGCGGTAATAAGAGAAACAATTAAACCGTCGATTCGCTTTATGTTAGTCAAACAGCTGTGATCGAAAACTGTTTTTCACATCGCGCATCTGTAAATAATTTGTTAAAATTATTAACAAATGCATACTTAGGACTTTCTTGACATGAAACTTGATGGCCTGCAAAAGCTAAATTGTAATCCAGGGCTCGAAATGAGCTGTATCGCATCGTAGTTTGCACTCCAATTTTAAACATTGGCACCGCAAAACTGAAATTTGCATGCCAATTTAGCAATGCAACATCACTAAGAAAATATTATAACTACCGGTATATTGAAAAATCATTGTGAAATAGTCCTGGCCCACTTACAATAAAACAATCATTTAAAATGCCGTAAAGCCAATACAATCTTTTTTCATATCTTTAAAAAAAAAGGCATCATGGATTCCTGTTCGATTATTCTCACCGACAAAGACTCCGACTTGAAAATTAATCAAAACACACCCATTCATTTGGACTCTAAAAAAAATTACGAATTGGCTCTGCTTAATTTAGATACTTATAATAGCATACACAACATCACGTCAAAAATAACGAAATTCAGTACACTACAGATGCTGGCACTTCATGGCACAAAGTGTTAGTAGTGGGGCAGCATAGCAACTCAGTTGTGCGTTTTGTGATACAAGCATCAAACTTTGCACAGATGAGGACCAATATATTCCAAACAAATCTGGATATGGAGGCATCGTGAAATTATCATTCTCGTGGATGGCATCCAAGATGGCACCCAACATGGCAACTGAAATTATGAAATGCTTTTAAACTACACATTTTGATGTCAAACATTTGCATACATTCACATATGATCACAACTGCTAAGCAAAGGTTCTACTTATATTTTTCGTAAAATTAAAGTAGTAAAAAAAGTGTTATACTGAAACAAGTTCCGGCTCCACTTACGTATTCCGGTCACGTACGAGGGGGGGGGGGTCATAGGTCAAGGTCACCGAAAGAGTTGTATGTACGATAGTTATCTTTCAGTTTGTAACACTGTGCAGGTTGTGTCAGAGTGGCCAAGTGGTATAAGACATCAGATAAAAGTTCTGATTCTCAAATGATCTGATCCTCAAATATTGGCGTGAGTTCGAATCTCACCTCTGACACATCTTTTAAACTTTTTTAGTCTATGTGTTATGTTTAACTCAACTAAATATTACGTGACAGTAAATAAAAGCAATAAACGAAAAAAAACATGAGAATACAATCAATATTTATTCTTATATATATTGATACAATATTTTACATATGTTTCAATGCTTCTTTAAAAAAACGATCGGTAAGTTAATTGTTACAATCGAATCCACGACCACATCCAGTACCATGGAGAGCTGTTTCAGGGAAAATATTTGCTAGTTCAGCTGAGGGATTTGTTCCACTTGGATAACGCCTTATGAAGGGACAGTTTGACTTTAGTGTCTTGTGATACACTGTAGGTTTATCAGTTATACTCCACGAAAAACAACTCCAACAAATTACAACGGTGATGTGCACCGCTCCAATGTATAAGCCAGAAATATGATCGTGGTCACGTACATGTATATCGTGAAGACTAAATGCTCTATTGCAAATATAACAATGTGTAGTCACTCTGAAACTCCTTTCATCATTGCTCGTGTAAACCATAGGTGCCATTACAGATAATTTAGATACAATTTCTGCCTGAACAATTAAAAGACATTCAAACAGTTTTTTCACACAATCTTCTCCCCTATACACCTTATATGAATGAACTTGTCCATTGTTATCAACAACGATGTAAGCAAATCCACAGGGTACGTGCGTTTCTAATTTTTTGAACATACGAAGAATTAGGATCAGGTCGACAGGTACTGTGTTGAGGTAATATACATTCAAAGTCTGCAGAAACAACATAAGGCGCTGGTAGTTGCTTATCGTGATGGCTGAATTGCATCGTATCTTTATCGGGGATTTCTAGTCTTTGCAATTTGTTTTGTTTGCAAAGTAGTTTATGGTCTTGTAATTTTTCTTTAGTATGTAAAGGACAAATTCAGTACTGGCAAACGTATCGGGTCGTATTACTGTGGGTGAGTCGATTAAAATTTCTAATCAAACAGTAATGTTTATTATCTAACAATAACAACCTAACAACCCAAGCTGATTCTAAATTGCTAATACGCAACGGGAAAATAGCTTTGTTCTCATAACCATAAACGCTAACTGCGAAGTTATTTTGTTTTTCAAAACGATTTACTTCAGCGAGTGGTGTGGGAAAACTTATTCCATTGAGATTTAATGTTCCTAAGAAACTTTCATAATGCTTGTAACGTGACGAATTATCATTGACACGATAAAATTCAGCCAGTATAGAATAAACAAAACAGCGGTTATCGTGACAATCTATGTTGAACAAGGCATGTTTATTAATTAAATAATCATATAAACGATAACTGCAACCTCCAGCGAGAGGAACGTATTGACCAAAATGGATATAACATTTATCGATGGAAACTATTATCCGTCCTGATCCATTTTTCTGATATGATTTGGAGCTATTTAACATTTTTGTTACAGCAGTATCAATAGCATTATTAAAATCTAAAACAGCAATAGGTGTACTGCATATATAGACAGTAGTAATTTTTTTTCGACGGGTGTTTCTTTAACCAAAGTAAGATGAAGACACATCATAAACTTAAATTGATTGTAACTTCGTTGCACATGATCGAAAAGTTGTAAATGATGGGTTCTGATCAAATCGAAGTAAGTTCGTGTGTCGATGGTATCTTCCTTTTGCGCGTAGACATATCACTGGAAAATGTTTTGGAATGCACTCTCTTCCAGAATGAACTGAGATGATGGTGGTGGTGATGGTGGTATCGCATGGTAGGTAGTAATTATGCTCTCGTAAACCTCTTAAGGTCGAAAAGGAAACATTACATATAGAGCAATCGAATGTGCGTTTCTCCCATTGTTTGATAAAGGAAACGCACCTTCGTCCGGATGGTGTTTCCTTTTATGTCGATATAAATTTTTTGCATAAACGTAAGTGTTCCCACATATTTCACATAGAAAAGACATTTCTAAAAGAAATAAAAAGAACAGATTAGTAGATCGACCACTGTACCCAGTATTTATAGATTTCCTCCTTTACGTAATTGAAATATATAAGCTGAATGAAAAAACCACATATTTTCCATGATTAGTCATTTTCCTTAAACGGTTAACAATTTATGTAGGTGTACAATAATTGAAATAAATAGACAGAATAAAAAAAATCACATTTTATTCATGGAATTATATACATATTTTTCAGGATTAGACATTTTCCTTAAACGGTTAACAGTTTGTGTAGGTATAGAACCTTTACATCGCTCAGTAATATCATAGATACAAAAATGTCCACAGACAGTAGATCCAAATTTCTGTAAAGGGAAACGATTAAACCACCACTGCTTTTTACACTTATTCAAATAATCGTTAACAGTCTTATTGACGAACGGTAAACTCAAGGGTTCGAAATATTCTCCGCATCCAACGACGATCCAGTGAATCTGGAGATACATTCATCACCATCCACCCACTTCTTGGTTTCCTCAGAAGCCGGTTGCTAGCGTACACGCCAATGAAGTTTCTACACACTGGTGACAGTTAAGTTTCAATTTGTAAGGCATTCATTTTATTCAAAAGTCAGTCAAAACATTTCTTCTTTCATCAATTTCCAGCAAAGCGTCCGTTTTTGAATAAACTATCAAGTTGATGTTTTCCGTCAGATATTCGGAGAATCTCATTCAACGCGCACAACACCATTACGAACGGGTGACATGTGGGAACTTTCGTCAGCTGACTGATCTGGTGTGAGATCGAAGCAGAATAAAGTATGTCCGGATTGCCATGCATCGTAGGAAATTCCATTTCCAGAATTGTGAAATAATGTTTTGAGTCCCCCGAACATCGAAATATAGGCTTCAACGCAGTTTTTGTTAGCAAAATCATAATAAGCATAATAATTGGTTTCCCATTAATCATTTGTCCATCAACTGACACCGCTAACAAATTCAGGTTGAAAGGTCTGAAGAACATAGAATCTGCTTTGTAATCGTCATTAAAGGCTGCGTGAGTCACCATCCCCAGGACGATTCTGTTTGGAATAATACCTTGGAATAAATTGTCGAATTGCGCTGATTTGGCATTGTTGATGATGGTGTGGACCTAAACGTCTGTCTTTTTAAAATGATACTTAGCAGTCCCAGCATCAACGCACGTGCGCGTGCTAACAAGATATTGGATGCAGGTTTTACTTTTTCTATAAAGAGGGCCATATCCACAAATTCGAACACAGGCGCTGTGACACCAGCAGTGATACTCGCTTGCGTTACGTACACATTAAATTTTGGATTGATTGGAACGAAACGTAGTTTTATTTCTACATTATTCAGTATGAGTTTGTCTTGCAAAGCAATGTCACAATGAAGTCGACCCATTAATTCTACTTCACGACTGCCTTTGATAGCTGTTGATCTATCGGTGGAATCTAACCACAGAGCAGCAGTCAGTTGACTGCTTTTTGCATCGGAACCATAATTTAATAAAGTTTGAATATCAGTTTTATAACCGTATTGACCCGTGCTACTGGAGGTTAGTTTTCCATTCATAGTCGAGTCCACTTGACTAAAAAGGGTGTTTAATAAAAGTCTGTTTGGTGTCACGTGCGAAGATTTGACATCAGTTAAGTTGGTAGTTGAATTTTTTTTAACTTTAACTTTTAAGTACACCAGAGTAATAATAGTAGATGAATATTAATTTATTCATCTACTGATCCGGGAATTACGAAATCGATAACTTGATTGGCTGACAATGTCGCTATAGGTCGGAATTCCACATATCTTGTCTGTTCGATACTGATTTGTGTAGGCGGGACTGAAAATAATTCTAAAGGTGAAAAAAGACATTCACAACTCTGTGGGTGTAAAAATGCCATGATGGGACCGTGTCGATTCAGCGTTATGTCAGTTTAGATGTTCGGGTCTATTTATACTAGTCTAAAATAGTTTTTTCAGTTTTTCGTCTTTTATTTATCTTTTTTTTATTTTAGATTTTCTCTTTTTTTACGTCCACCTCCATTAGTTTTAGACTTTCTCTTTTTTACATGTCCACTACCAGTCTGCTGTATTTTATCATGTATATCGGTCAAAATGTTGTGACCAGTTTCTGTAAATCTCTCTTTAGCGGATTCTTTTATGGCCTGGCCAGCTAGGAAGTCACTGAGAATATTCCCACCCGTAGACACAGCTTTGCGTCGTAAGTATTTTCCAATTTTTTTAATATGGGGAACTGCCATACGAATAAATGGCATAGCCACGTGACTCACCGCAGAAAAAAAATTTCCTAACCCGCCATGTCCTGACTGGACTCGTCTCCCATAGAATATGGGGATTCCCCCCCCCCCACCACTCTGCCCCATGTAATGGTTGGAATATTTGCAACAATACTTCATGATGAAACTATTATAGCTTAGAATGATCGCACGGTGCTATTTATAGGAACCATGGTTCAGATCATTTTTTTAAATTATGTTTTGGACGAAAATGTAAGATAGCCACTATGCGCGAGTATGAACCAAATGGTACGCGGCTTCCATCATCAGTACGTATGTCTATTTCTACGTATTGAAAAGAATGATGTAATAAAGGTAGTTATGTATTCTAAAAATCTCTACGTTCGTTTGATTATCAGCCTCTTTCATCACGTCTTCTATATGTAATAGCTAAGATCTGCTATCACCTACCAACTGTGGAGCTACAATGTCGCTGTACACGTATAACGTCTGTATAGAATTGCTGGTAAACTCTTTAACCGGTGTTGTGATCACTGTATGTTCGATTATATTAGCTTTCCACGGAAATTGTTCCGATTTGAAACTTAATTCTGTGCCAGTCTCCAGTTTACAAGTCATATGTAATATTGACGAGTAACGTCGTTAGCGATCAAGTATCTTTTGTACGTTTTATTGTATAGTATAGCGGGCAAAATTGGCGCTACCTTTCATCATCCCCTGCCAATTCAGATTTAAATTTTTTAGCTCCCTGTTAACTGTACCAATTGTTTTAAACTATCGTACCTTTTTCCTATTTCCGTAGCTGACAATTCGAATTCGATATTCTGCACTTCCGTAATACTTTTATTTGTGTTAATTTTATAAAATTGTAAAAGCAGTTGATCTTCCTCCCTTCTCTCTGGGGAAATAACTAACGCGTCCTGAATAAAGTTGTTAGGGAAGGTTATCGGGGCCAGGCCTACCTCGTAATTCTCGTGTAAATTTAACGGTTCCGACAATTTAGTTGTATAATTTTGTAAAGTATTATTTGGAAATACATCCATGCTACTATTCGAAGGTAATGTTAACCAGATTTCTTCGCTCATGTTGACAAATCTACTACGTCACTGGTCCAATTGGATTGACTCTTCGGGTATCCTTCCCATTTAACGAGATATTCAATTTTTCCACCACGTTTGCATTGCTTCAGAATCTTTTCAATCTCATATAGCCTATCAGGCTTGCTAATTACTTTTTGCAGTTTTTGTTTATAAAAACTACCTAAAATTGGTTTATTTTGTAAATCGACTACTAAATACATAGGTATTTTTTTTCTCTACTGATTTTAAATTCCTCGCTCGTCCAATTTGGACGATAACCCTTTTCAAAAATACCTTTAAGTTTGGACAATTTAACCAAATCACCTATTTTTAATCCTTTTTCGTATAAATTGTGATAAATCAATTTTTCATTTTTTTTGGTGACATCTATGGGTAGCATTTTAATAGATTAATGATAGGAAGATTCATAGGCATTGATAATGTCTGGAAATACATTTATGTAACGGTTTGTATTGCGGGAATGTAAGTACTTGTGAAGCCTTTGTCTCAGCATTTTAAAAAATCGTTCAGATACAGCCGCCTTTGTCTTAGTGTTTTTTGTAGTAAAATGCTTTATGTCGTACTTTTTAAAAACGTTCTCGACGTGTTTAGATGTGAATTCGAGTCCCATATCTGAAAAAATAAATTCTGGTTTTGTTTCCTTAAAAATAGATTCGAACACTTTACCGATCTTTTTTCTTCACTGGTTTAAATGAATCCTCTTAGTAAAATTATCTATGGCTACTAATAACAAATTTATATTATCTTTAAATCTAGCTAAAGAATGAACATCCATCAATTCCACACTCATTTTGTTGATACCTTTAACAAATAAGATTCCGTTTAAATCGTCGAATAACAGGCTTCAACAAAGTATAGGTTTCCTGCGATGATAAAAAATCTTTAACTTGTTTTAATGTTACTTTTAATCCCCTTCTTTTAGCTTCCCTATACAATCTGTCTACCCCACCTAGCCCACCTGGTGAAGCTGGGTCAAAATATATTTCTTGTAATCGTTTTTCAATAGAAGTCGTCATTTCACAGTTAAATATGTCATTGAGAGATACGTCTGGCTCGTCTTGTTCTTTTTCAGATAACTCCCGACCTTCTTCTTTTTCTTTCTCTATTTCGGCTAAGTTTTAGGTCATCAGTGACGCAGTCGGGCTTTGGTCACCATTTTTATATCGTTCCATTTTTTTCCCACATTTCGTTGGTGTTGTTGTAAGATCGCTTTACGGTTTTGGAGGGGCTGTCCAGGTTGTAATGAACGACGACCCGAATTTTTTCTTACTACTTTTGAAATGAAGGTCCAGCCGGGCTCCTTTTTCATCATGGTGCGATGTTTACTTTCTGTCAGAGTTCCGTGCACGAGCCTGCCTACGTCACTATCTTCTACGCCGTTTTGCATATGTATCAAACGACCTTCCGAGTCCCACTAAACTCTACCACTACGTAAAATTCTCTCGACACATTTTTTATATTTTGGCATGATACCACTCACTATGTCTTCTATCGGTTTCGGTTGTTTAACGTAAGTAGGTGGTACAGCAGCAGCAGCAGCAACTTGCAACATTGTTCTCAGTGCGGGGATGGCAGGAACAGGCATGGGCACTGTTCTTGGAGCCAGGATGGGAGGGGTAAGGATGGGCATCCCCGGTGTTCCCGGTGCGGGGGTGGGTAAGACCCCCGGTGCGTGGGCCCCAGGTGTCCCTGACCTCGGTGTGGGGGTGGAAGGTGCCCCCGGGGTGGGAACCCCGGGAGCCCCTAGGGGTCCCTGGGGTGGGGCGTGGTGTGTCGGAGTTTTAATTATAACTTTCACCGGTTCATCTACCCATTCGGCATCGTAACGTAGGTATCGATTGAGCAATTGGTTATACAATTTCATTTTGGTGTCGTCATCCAATCCATCAATTTGCAGCAATTGACTCATTTCGTTTTCCATGTATTTGAGAGGTGCTTCGTAAGGTCACTTGTCCCGTGTAGTTGGTGGTTGGGACGAAAGATACATTTTTTAAAACATTTTTTGGTTCCTTATCCACTCAGCAATCCTGTTATCGCACCTATAATGGGCGGAATTAATGCACCTATGAACGGAAGACCACCCTTCTGTATAAGTTTTTGCTTGACTTTTCGGTTACGATTTCTTGTAGCTAAATATTTCACCTGACGTTTGTAACGACGTAGTTTAGCTTTCTGACCGGGGCTTATTTTACACGGCCCTTTAAAGTATTAAGGGCTGCTAGAGATAGAACATCAACTAACTCCGCGCAATTCAACAAAACGCACTTGACATCTTTTTTATCTCTTTTACTGGTCAGTAGATGCAGGACTGGTAGAAAATCTTTAATTCTATAAGTTTGCATTCTCTACAAATAGTATGGATGGGTCTTGGAAAATGTTAGACCTAAATCTTAAAATACTCGGTGTTTTCGGTCTTAAGTCCAAAAGTAAATAAGAATAGGGCTCGACTGTAGCCGACTTCATTAAATCTTTCCCCACAAATCCTAATTGTTCGCCTAAAAATTTTATTTGTTTGTAATCTCTACAGTTTTCATTAATATTAAGTAATGCGCCTGGAGACTGAGAGCTGTTAATTGTTTATCGTATAAATTATGCGCAACAATTACTACACGTATACCCCTATGATGCGAGCCTCTGTGTACTATTTTCCAATAATAAATCACGAGCTGTACTTTGGAGTAAATCATCGATCAATAATAAAGTATTAGGTACAAGTCTTCGCTCAGCTTGTAATGAAACATAATTGGAACTGGTGAAGTTATTTTTACAGTTCATAAATAGGTTGTTCCTCAGCGTAACAAAAATCAATTCTTTCGGGTGGAGGGAATATAATATTTTTTGAATTTTCTATTAAACTTTTTATCCAGTGTGTTTTTCCTGAAGAAGTTGATCCGACTACTAAAAAGATGGAAGGGTGCTTCAGTCGAACGTCCATTTCTATAAATGCTGAAACTGATCTCATCCCTCTATTTATAGTAGTATGCCCCCCCTACCCCCAACAAATAAACACAACATGTTTCATCATTTCATAAAAGTTATTTATTCAGGTTACAGTAATACAAAATTAATTTAGTTCCTTGTTAACAATGCTTATACAACAGAAAGTAATTAATCATGAGTTTCTTTGTTAGCTAACAATGCTTTTACATAGGGAAAGTATGCAGCGAATCGAAGGATAAACGGATCCGTGAGTTCGTAGTGTTTTTCATCATGAGTTTGAATCCATACTGGTAACAGACTCTCGAACGGTAGGATTGCTTTATCAGTCTGTTAAATCTTTGAGCACTTGAGCCAGTTGACACGCTTGCACTTTGAATTCAATGTCTTTATAACCAGAGATTTGTCATTGCAATTTGTGAGTGCAGTAATGCATAGCCCACGGACGACATCATCTGTTACAGGTATTTTGAAACGAACAAAAGCACAAACCTCTTTTAAATTCTGCACAACGCACGACGAAACTATATGATACTTGGCACTGAATAGCTATAATGTATTGTAAAGGCTTTCTTGTTCAGACTGTGAATGTTCGGATGGAAACTTGATTGCGTAGCACATACTTTTGCTCAGATCGACGTCTTTGCATTTCTTTGTCTTCAATGCACATCAGATGGCGCTCATATCCTTGCCCATCTTCACGTCTTGAAAACACAACACAATGCGATCAATAGTTCACCAACATCCAGTAAAAATACTGTCCCGCTTTGTAAAATGAACACTGGTTACGATTATGCATAATGCAAAACGGATACACGTCACGTTTTTCGGCTTTATTTTTTAGTTGCTTTTTGCATTCGAAATTATTCAAATCAATCACTTTACTGATGTTGCATTGATTTAACAATAAGTTTTTTAACTTATGGTCACCTTTCACCACAAAAATGGGTTTACCTATTTGTAAATAAAGCTTTTTTATGCAAGTTAATACTTCATCAGAGTATAGTCACATGAAAAATTCTCATACCAAATACCGTGTATATTTTCTGTGCAAAAATTACCGTTTAATCTTTCCTTACTTGTTAGATCGTGAAAGTTAGTCGGTAATATTAAGGCCCAGTGATAACGTATTGACTGGCTAAATAAACCTATTTCTTTAAAATGGTAACAGTCGGCATTAAAAGTGTTTGATGTGCAAACAATTAACTTTGTTGCATCCATTTTTTAACACACAAAAGGTATATTAAATTTACACAGCGTGTGAAATTGGGCCATCATTTACAATGGTTTGCAAGTGAATGAAATGATTAATTTCATCTTCTGCATCACACAATGTATGAAACTGATGGAGTGAGAGTGACATGCATATGGTTTATCTCCCTCTCGAATAAAAACGATGCGTTTAACGTCGTTTTCCACTGACAGGGTGACTGCAAAATTACGATTCAGATGAAGTGTTTTTGACTTGTTGCTGGTATCGACGATCGCTTGTAAGGCTTTGGAATTTTGAAGAAAAGCTGTGAAATCAGTAGCCTTTATCGCAACACCTTTGCTAGTTGGAAAATAACGGATTTTTCCTTCTCCATAAAATCGAATGTGCACATAGCACGAATTTTTAAAACGGTTTACCACACAGAACAAGTTTTCTCCTAAACTGACCGAGTTTTCCGGTTTCAGGGGTAAATCTCCTACATAACAATCCATATCCCTTACCGTTGTTTTGAGAGTGGCTGTGTATTTGTGTTTTGCCTAAAAGAGGGTAAAAAAAACTATATTGAAAACCTTGAATTCCAAAGCTATAACTTATTTTTACGCTTAATTCCTACCCACTATGCATTGTAGCAACAACTGTAGTTGGTTACTTCATTTAAAAGCAACCAATGTACTTTAAGATAAATATTTTTAAACATTATTAACTTACCGTTTGGTTTTCCTTGTCCCCTCTAAGCTGCAGTTGGTCGGCGGTTGCAGTGTGTGTTTTCCCAACAGCCAATCATGCGCCTTTATATACTCTCCGTGGATCCTGGTACGTGACTTTCTAAGCGACAGATACCGCCCACTTCCGTGAATTATTACCTTGTTTTCCAAGGAAAAATCGTGACTTGCGATTGGAGAACAAGTTGCCCACAAAACAGGTTTGCATTGGTGGATGAGAGGAAAAATGCCTACAGGCAGGTGATTTACGTGTCTACTATGAGTGGCTAGATCCTGTTAGCTGAAGGACAAACACACCTACACTATAAGTTTATTGGTCTAGGTAAACCAACCTTGTAGAGACACAACCTGATATGCTACATGAATTATTCAGTTGTTTTTATGTCTAGCTTACTCAGAAATCGTGACTTTGGTTGTCTGTTTTGTGGTGTTAACGTAACCAGTTTCTAAACACGAATTGCTAGACTGAAAAAATTCAAGGTTGACTAGCTAACAGTTCTCTTATGCAATAGCGCACAAGGTTAACTAGTTTTGTACAAAGTCGGAGTTGCGAACTTAAACCAGCATAATTTTCGTTCCACATCATTTCGTTAGGTTATTTAAATTATAGACAACCGAAAGTTGATTTAAAATGGAAATATACAACATACAATGTAAAAAAGGGTGGATAAACTTTATTTCAGATACTTAGGTTTATTTATGTACAATTTTGGAAAAAAAAACTGTTAAACTCAGTTCAGTTGAGTAATAGCTTTGAGATGGTCTGAAACGTGAATGCTTTGTGAAGGTCAAGGCCAACTCGCTTCACTCAAACGATGTATTGTTTGTGTGATCCTAATTTACGTTCATAACATTTCGTTAGGTTAATTAAAATATAGACAGATAAAAGTTGATTTAAATAAAAAATATGAAACTTTCAATAAAAAAAAGGGTGGATAAGCTTTATTTTAGGAACGTAAGTTTATTTAGACAAATATTTGAAGAAATTACTATTAATGTCAAATCCGTTAGAGTGATGGTTTTGTGTACGTCTGAAACGTGCATCTCCAGACAAAAAAACGTGAAGGAATGTAGACATCCTACTTATTTGTCCTTCAGATAAAGTAGTCTAATTTTCGTTCATATCATTTCGTTAAGATAATTAAATTATAGACTTATAAAAATGGAAGAGAAATTGAGAAATGTGCTACTGTCATCACACATCGAAGTCTTACCCAACTCTAAACCCACATCTGTGCCTATATTAAACAAACAAGCAAAAATCATACAGCCTAAACATTTCCCATCCATCGATATTTCCTTACCCAGCACGTCTGCTCAACCCGCCTTTAAACTACCACCAAATGTTACAACCCGTCGAAATCGAAGAAAGACCGTTTGCCACTCCCCGACAGTTGCTGCGAGTTCTGCACAACAACAATCTGCTGATCACGATGAAAATGCAACCATCTCAAATAACACCGAACAAATCGCTCGTCTTAACCGTTTAAATCCTGTGAATACCCACAACCAGTCTTCCAACCCAGTCCTCCATACCCAGTCCTCCAACCATCCATGGTCAAACGAGAGGCAGGTTGTCGTTATTGGCGATTCAAACACAAGACCTTTGCATACAAACCTACACAACAAATCTGCAACTTGGACATACCCTGGGTGCCACGCACACCATATCCAATGTCAGATTCCCCAAATCCTTTTGAACTCCGATCCAAATGTACATGTGGTTATTTGTGCAGGTACTAATAACATTGAGGTTGATAATCCACTGTCCATCGTCGACCAGCTATCAAATTTAACCTCTGTGGTGAAACATGAGAGACCTCTTGCTAGGTTTACTCTTATTGGTCTGTTCCCTCGCGTGAACAGCCCAAGGTCGGTGGAAGACATCAAAGTGTCTTGTGTAAATTTTTTGCTGCGAGAAAGATGTATTGCGGAAATTTGAGTTTTCTCTCTCTTGACTACCAACTGATGTCCCATCAAAACTTTATGGCACAGGATGGCATTCACCTAACAAATTTAGGTAAGAAATGCCTTTCTGAAGAAATCAAACTGATACATCAAGGCCCAAATCCAGTGGCTGAAGATCCTATTCAACAGGAAAATTTTCAACATTAATTGGGAACTTTATTGGCATATCTGCAAACCCACATGGTCCTGCAAAAACTGTAATTACGCATCCTACTTCTGACGAAAATTGTGGAACTGATACTCCTGGTCCTCATGGTCAACCAACGGCAGCTCGTAATATTAGGTGCCTTCTTTTAAATGCTAGAAGTATAAATGCAAATTTGTGTGCTCTCCACCAACTACTTTCCCAAAATAACTTCGATCTTTTTTTATAACTGAAACATGGCTGACCAGCTCAATAACGGATGGTATGGTTTTAAACGAGCTCCCTTTCGACATTTTTGGACGTGATAGGATCACACATGCTGGGGGTATTGCTGTAATCTTCCGAAAGGGGTTAATCCTCTCTCTCTCTAAATTTCCATCTGGGGTTGAAGCACTCTCTGCTAAAATTCCTGATTCTAAACTCAATTTCATTTTGTGCTACATCTCACATGGCCATGCTGAGGAATCAGTTATCAACACTGCTATCTTTATTAAATCTGCGCTACTTCAGGGGTTCTCGAACATCATACTTGGCGATTTTAATTTACCTACTGTCAATTGGCATACTTTTTCGTCCACTGATCGTATCCACAGTGCCTTTCTGGAGGAAATTGCAGACTGTGGTTTCATCCAACTCGTCTCGAAACCTACTAGGGGTCAAAACATCCTTGACATCATTCTTACGGATGACAAACGTGCTGTAACTTGTGTTAATGTCTTAAGAGGGACTTGGGCCTAGTGACCATTATATGGTCTCGTTTATCTTAAATCAACAATTATCCACCATAATAAATCGCAGCACAAAGTCTATAAATTTCCCCATTCTTAGAGAATTTTTGGACAAGATCGATTGGTTTGTTGAAATGGCAAATTTCACTGATGCACAATATGCCTGGGATTTCTTTCTCAAGCATGTACGCACATGTACTGAGCAATGTACTGAATCTTCAATACCTAAACAACATAATGGACCTGTCTGGTCAAAAGAGTTACAAATCATCAGAAGAAAAAAGCTTTCTGCTTGGCGTAAAAGACGGCTACATCCGACACCTAATAACTTAGCAAATTACCGACTCCTACAGAAATCTTATGTACAATGTTTATCAGTGCTCTATACCAACCGTGAAAAGAAAGTTTTAAAGGAGGGAAATCTTGCAGCTCTCTTCCGTTTTTATAAATCCAAATCGAAATCATCTCGTACATTACCACCCCTTGTGGTTGATGGATGTAGCTTACTTCAGCTATTGATAAAGCTGAGACTTTTAATTCAGAATTTTCAAAACACGGAATTATTGACGACAGACTTGCACCTCTCATTAACGACATGCCTATTTTAAATGACTCCTGTTCCGAGATGATCTTTAATATTGCCGATATTAAAGAAGTCATTCACCACCTTAAATCTGGCCACTCAGTAGGCCCTGATGGTTTTTCTGCTTATTTCTATCGCCAAATTGGTGACCAGGTTGCTCCGGCCTTGACAAAAATTTTTTCTCTTTCCTTCAGTACTGGTGTCTTGTCTTCTGTGTGGTCAACTGCAACTGTTGTTCCAGTTTTTAAGAAGGACAATGCTGCCAAACCATAAAACTATCGCCCAATATCCCTTACTGTTATCCCATGTAAAATTTTCGAAACCATCGCTCGTAATGTAATGATGGCCTTCATCAACAAACATCACATTATTAAAAACGACCAGTTCGGTTTTTTACCTGGCAGATTCACTACCCACCAACTATTGCTGGCACTTGACAAATGGTCTGAGGCATTGGACATTGGGGTTAGAACTCAGATTATCTTATTCGATTTCAAGAAGGCTTTCGAGTCCGTCGTCCATTCTAAACTGTTATTTAAACTGGAATCTATGGGTTTTGCTGGTAGGCTCTTGGAGTGGATAACTGCATTTGTTTCCGGACGTACCCAACGGATGTCAATTGAGGGAAAACTCTCAACTCCCTTGCCGGTTATCAGCGGAGTGCCCCAGGGCTCTGTCTTGGGGCCACTACTCTTCATCTTATACCTTAATGACTTAAATTGTACCTGCGACTTGGTTTCCCAAGAAAAATTCGCAGATGACCAGAAGCTACACACACCAGCTATCTCCTCGGTTGATTACTTAAATCTTCAATACGAAATTGACCGTGTTTATGATTGGTCCATCACTTGGCAGCTCCCGCTTCCTTCTGAGAAATGCTTCGGTTTTCGTCTGGGTAAACCATACGATTCCCTCACTCTATACCTGGGTACCGAGGTCCTCGTGGGGAAACATGAAAATGTTCGAGACCTTGGCGTCTGGTTCCAGTCTAACCTCAAATTCTCTACTTACTGTGACACAATTTCTGCAGCTGCTAGTCGTAGGCTTGCCATCGTCAACCGTTGCTTCTGCTCGGGATCCGTGTTCACAAAGCTTTGGGCCTTCAAAGTTTACGTGCGCTCTATGTTAGAGTATGCGAGTCAGGTTTGGTCCCCACACCTACTAAAGGACATTGACAAAATTGAATCAATTCAAAGAAGGTTTACCAAGTCACTTCCAGGCCTTAGAAACTTAACCTATCGGGATCGCTTAAAAGCACTTAAACTTGACACCCTTGAGTGTCGTCGGTTAAAAGCCGACTTTTTTCTGACCTTCCAAATTCTACAAAACATGTTACCTTTTGACCTGCCGCTGTTTGAACTCAGCCCACTTTCTAAGACTCGTGGGAACCACTTAAGTTATCACTCCCCCGTTTCAAAATAAATCTTAGGAAGTCCTTCTTTGCCATTCGAATCATCCCAGTGTGGAACTCACTTAGTGATGAGATGTCTCGGCCCCATCGCTTCCATCGTTTAAACATAAATTAACAAAGTAAACCTTAGTGGCTTCTTACATCGTCCTGAACACGCACCTCTAGTTTCGTAAACCTTTTCCCAATTTTATTTGCTGTGTTTCTTTTTAAATTTAGGATTGCTATAAGTGACCTCTTTTGAGCCCTTGCATCTCCTTTTCACTTTTATTTGAGTGCATAGATTGCTTTTATTATTATTATTATTAAAAATTGATTTAAATAAATATTATGAAACTTTCAGTGTAAAAAATGGTGGATAAGCTTTATTTAATTAAATTTTTGAAGAAAAAACAATTAAAATCAAATCCGTTTGAGTAATGGTTTTGTGTACTTCTGAAACCAGCATCACCAGACAGAAAAAACGTGAAGGAATCCAGATATCCGCCTTATTTGTCCTTCAGATACAGTATAAAAGCACAGGCTCAAAATTTTACGAAAGCAGACTCCAGGCAAACATCATAAACTACAATGCGTTTCCTGCAAAAACGGCGTTATGTGTCCAGTGATGAAGATACAGATTTGGAAGAATTAGGCGATGAGATGTTGAACGAAGTACAAAGATCAACGAATCCTGAACTTACAAGGACAGAACAAGCAGAAAAGTTATATTCTGAAAACATACTTATGGCACTAAACAACCTGCAGTGCGCAAGAATATTAATCAATCAAGAAATCGACAGAAAGAAGAAGCAGAAAATTCACGGTGGTATAGATTCATGCGCACAAACGGACTTGTCTATTCCATCAACGAGTCACATATTGACGTTGGTTCGTTTGAGTGTTGACCAACAAGAAGAACAATAGAAACAAGAACAACAACAAGAACAACAACAGCAAAATAATTCCTTCAGCTCTGCATCACCCGATGGGGACTCGTCAGTCTAAGAAGAAGAAGAACAACAACAACAGCAAAATAATTACAAAATAATTACTTCAGCCCAGCATCACCCGATGGGGACACTTCATCCGATGTTGTGATAATCGAACAGACAGAAGAAAAATGAAGACTGTTTTATTTTTTTAAAGAATAAATATCCACCCTCATCCCTACTCCTAATTCCTCAGTTGTCATATCCTTCACCCAGAAAAAAAAATGACAACAACAAAAATCCCAAAATCAGTATGTTCCCACTGAGGGATCTATTTTCTCAAACCATCGTTTCCTTCCTCCGAGCTGTGATTGGTTTGCAGGTAGCTAATCACGCTCCGGAGTTGGCGATGGAGTAAACGGAGCTTAAAACAATCTAAAAACTCAAGTGAAACTCGTTAAACGAACGATGACGTACGAAAAACCCAACTGTCTGTGATACAACTTTTAAAACTTTACTTACTTTCGTTTACGGGACGCGATATTCGTTTTTAATCAAAAGCTATAAGTGTTAAAACTTTAGAGGCTGTAGTCCTATTGCCTACCGACAAACCCACATTATGTTGCACTCGATCGGCAAGGTCCAACGCAGATATTGGCTGACGCGAACGATGGTGCTGTTCGTTGCTAGATTGGCGGGACTTCTTTCATGCCGCTATCGTTGCTACGCAACGCTCATTACGAAGTCAACAATGGGCTGGACTACAGAGCGATGCTGGCTTGCTGACGTCTTAGTTCTGATTTAAAAAACGCGATGGCGCCACCGTGCCATTCATATGTATGCAACGAACCTCGTTATAACGAACTGGACACAATTTTTGAAGTTAAGTTCAGAAATACAATTAACTTTAGAAGGAATGGTGCCTGTAGTAGGCTTAGTACATTTTTTGGGGGTTTGGTTGTTTAGTACAACTTCTTTTAGGACACTAAATTTAATTTTTTAAAACGTTAGACTTTTGGAAGGACTGTTAGATTATTTTCACTCTTATTGATCTTCACATTTCCATGTTGTTCTTCGTTCTAAAATTTAAAAAAAATATGAAAGTTAGATTACTATATTATGTATTTGTGGGGTGGGGTAAAGGTATTAAACTTTATTAAATCGTACATGTTTATTTTGTCAATTCGTCACCTGTAGTGGTTTTACGTAATGCGGCACGTGTAGTTTGTAGCATTACTGATGTGACACGCTTGATAGACGAAGAACTAGTTATTGCTTTACGTCGAAAGATCGTCAATGACGTCATATCTTGCATTACCGGTTCTGTTTTTTGGTACTCGTGGTGTTGTCAATGCTGACGTTGACGGTCGTGGACTTGACCGGAATATGTAAGTGGAGCCGGAGCTTGTTTTAGTACAACACTTTTTTTTACTACTAATTAACCGTTCTGGCCGAAATTCGTCATTTAAATTGCTATTAGGCCGTTTATGCATGCTATAGATACTACAGCGCATATGTGTATTATAATTCCTGACTTTAAACATCTTGAATGTTAGTTCTAATTAAGATCCACTAACATTATTGGGCTTAAATGAGAGCTGAAGATGTACATTCTCCAACAAGAGTAATTAAAACTACGCGGCAGTTTATTGTAGTGCTTTGAATTGTGCATCATTTTATAGCAAGTTCTATCTTTAAACTGCTGTAGTAGCGGTTCTAATTCAGATAAGTGGATGTGATTAAGCTTAGATGAAAGATGAAAATATGTATTTTCGAACAAAGGCAAGTAAAGCGATTTAATTTAATTACGAACTGAGCTATGGCAATTTATGTACGTTGTAGCACTTTGATTTTTGAGTCATTTAACGGCAAGTGCTATCTTTAAACAGCTGCAGTAGCGGTTCTAATTCATTTAAATGGCTGTTATTAGGCTAAGATGAAAGATGAAGATATATATTTTCGAACAAGGTAATTAAAACGATTTATTTTAATTAGGAGCTGAGCTATGGCAGTTTATCAACATTGTAGCGTCTGGATTTTTATGTCATTTTACGGTAAGTACTATCTTTAAACTGCTGTAGTAGTGGTTCTAATTCCGATAAATAGCTGTATTAAGGCTTAGATGAAAGAAAATATATATAGTTTCCTACAAGGGCAATTAAAATGATTTATCTGAGTTAGAACGGCTGCCGCAGCAGTTTGAAGATGGAACTTGTGATAAACTGACGCCAAAAGCACATCACTATAATTTAGAAAAATTGTCGTGGCTTAGTTCCTAATTAAAAGAAAGTTTTGATTACCCTTATTGGAAAATATACATCTTCATCTTTCAACTAAGCCTAATTACATCCATTTATCTAATTTAAAATGACTACTACACCGGTTTAAAAATGGAACTTATCGTAAAAATGATACAAAAATCAAAGCGCAACGTCGTAGATAAACTCCCGTAGCTTAGCTTCTAATTAAAATAAATCGTTTTAATTAACCTTGTTGGAAAATATACATCTTCATATTTCATCTAAATCTAATTAAAGATGGATATTGTCGTAAAATAGCGCGAGATTCAAAGCTCTACACCGTAGATACACTGATTGTAGCTTAGCTTCTAATGAAATAAATCGTTTTAATTACCCTTGTTGGAAAATATTCATCTTCACCTTCCATTTAAGCCCAATTATATTAGTGGATCTTAATTAGAATTAACATTGCAGCTGTTTAAAATCAGGAATTACAATACACATGTGCGCTGTTGTATCTATAGTATACACAAATGGCCAATACATAGGATACATTAAATGACGAGTTTAAGCCAGAGGGCTTAATTTTACGAAAAATATGAATAGAACTTTTTCTTTAGGAAATTTTATTCTAAACATAATTAGTAACCAGTTTGTTTTCGATCGGGTGAACGGTTTAGGTGCTAGAAGCAAAAATCTGTTTTTTGGTTGCCATGTTTGTCCGCCATCTTGAAAATATTTAATTTTTACGATGCCTCCATATCCAGATCGTTATATACTGTATCGGCCTATGTATGTGCCAAATCTTTTGCTTGTATCACAAAATGCACAATTCAAGTGTATTTTGGACCTATGCCGCTCCACTATAGTAAGTCCCGGTGCTTACAAAATCGAGGATTTGAATAAATTTCTCAAGTCAGCGGTAGATTCGAATGGCCACAGCAAGGATGCCATTACGATTCTTCCGAATCTAAACACTTTAAGAACCAACTTGATAATTACCGATCTGAATTAGTATGGAATATCTTTTTCGGGTGACAAAAGAGTTTTGCTCCAGTTTTTGGGTTTGACTTAGGCAACTACGTGAGAAGTCGAGAAAGTCAAAATACAGTTGACATTATGAGCATCAACACAATTTTCGTACACGTCGACATCATAGGCAATTCGTACCTAAACAGCGACACTCAGCCCACTTTATATTCCTTTTATTCCAATTCACCGCCCGGTTTCAAAATCATAGAGTCCCCGCATAATTTAATTTACCTACCAGTTACTACAAAGTTAATCAGAAGTATAAGAGTTTGGCTCATGTCTCAGACCAACGAGCCATTGGATTTAAACAGTGAGACGCTCACGGTGCGACTTCATTTGAGATCTACGAATTAAATTTAAAAAGGATAAAAATGCTCGTGTTTGGAAAAAAAAGGGAAAGGACTCTTTCTTAATTTTAACTCTAATAATAAAAAAAACAAACAGTTTGACACCTAGGATCATCAAATTCATGACAACACCCAGAAAATAAGTGTATAGAAGATTACTTAAAATTCAACGAACCTTTGGTGTACGATTCATCGGTCGAGTTTTACACGTACCAGGAATACAATCCTATTGTTGGCACCAATCTCAACGTAAATTCAGAAATCCGCATACATGTAGAAAACCAAGATTTATTTCTGCACGTTGCCAATAGTTAGTGACCTCCTGATTATAGGACGATGACTCGGCTTATGCTTACGCTTACGTTGCCGCGTTGATTAATGTTGCTCCAATGTTCCTGTTTTCTAATATCAAATACCATCTCGGTGATAAACAAGTCGACGAGTTAAATTATCCAGGGTTCGGTACGCTGATGAAGGGACTGCTCACCTACAGCTCGGCGGAGAATCCAGCTCTGCTCGGTCAGTGCTGGGCACTGGATAGTGCAGCTTCAGTCGCGGCTGAACTAACCGACAACTTGAGATACAAACAGCGGCACGTGTCCATCATTGAAACAACTCCCTGGGGAAGCTTTACATTCGCCATCCCTCTGAAGCATATCGTAGGATTTTTAAAAAATTACGATAAGCTAATCTACGGAACTTAACATGTGTTCACACTCATGAGAGAGCGAGCGACACAAATGCCATCTTCAAAGTAGCGGCCAATGGCAAAGTCGTTCTAAATAGCATCAGCTGGATCGTTCCACATGTCACTCTCTCGGACGAGCAGAAACGTAAACTCTACAATCTCATCAACCACGGCGCGACTGTGGATTTAGGATTTAGGCACTGGCAGTACGAGTGCTCCCTCAAAATAATAGCTTCACCTGGTGCATGCTGACTACTTCCGCGGTTGAAAAACCTAGGTGGATAGTTCGAGATTTTCAAACTAACAGGCAGGATTCTTTAGTTAAAAATCCTAGCGTGTTCGATCACTACAGTCTGCAAGACGCTCACGTGACTCTAAATTCAGAAAGATGTCCGTTTCTCGATTTGAACGCAAATTATGCTACTGGAGAGTACATCGGCTTGTACAGAATGGCGCAGCAATTTAGGCAGTTGTGCTACGACACCAACAACTTGAGTTTCGACTTGCTTCAGTTCAAGAAAGCCTATCGTTTCGTAGTGTTGGATTGCTCCAAACAGTCCAAGAGGCTTCAAACGGGAATCGTGGAGGTACAAGTCAAACTGAAGTTGAGGGCAGCAGTACCAGCTAACACTACTTGTTACGCTCTGCTCATTGGATACAGGAAAATGAATCAAAAGTTGGACAGAGGCAAAGTCGAAGTTGTTTATTAAATAATAACGATAATAATAAAAAAGATATGGTGCTCAAAACAAAATCACGAAAAAAGAAAGGCGGCTTTTTGCCGTGGGCATTGCTAGGACAGATTTTAGCTGGGATTTGAGGATTGGTGGGCTGAACAGCAGGGGTGGTATCTGCCGTAAAAAAGGCACAAAACGATGCAACAATTCTGGCTGAACTAGTGCGGCGTTACAAGCAAGTGGAAGGTTCTAGGTAGAAGAAAAAAAAATTAAGCAAAAAAGAAGCAAAAAAAATTGCCGCATGGCAGAAGTCTTTACTGAAGACCAATCAAGGTTTCATCGACTTTAATAAACCTTTAACCCTTTGCATGCCGGACCTGTGAATGTAACGGGAGGGCAAGCCAACCGTTGCACGCCGGACCCGTAGAATTTACGGGAGCCACTTTATCGAGCTGTACGTCAGTCCGCGTGGTGCATTGATCGCTCCTGGAGGAGTTCATTCACTAAAGGCATGTGTCTGCTACAATTTCCTGGTAATTTTGCCCACGTGACTAGTTTCTAGCCAATAATATTTAATTTTTTCCTGAGCTATGTCGTGTTCATTCGCTGCCCTCGTGAGTTTCGAAAAAAAAAGATGGCGTCCATTGCATCATGTAGCAACTCTCCTGATTCGGATTTTGATTTACATCGTGCACCACTTTAGACTGAGGTAAATTAGCAAATTATGGACGTCTTTGAGAGATAAAACTGTAAAGAGAACTGTGATAACATTTTTTTTATTGAAAAATAATTGATAATTCGTTAAGTGAATCGAAGTATGATGCGTCCGATTGGATCAGAGCACGACGCGATAAGAATGGCCGCTGCCGACCAAGGAGGCCCGGCTCGCCACTGCCGACCACGGAAGCCTGACCCGACGCTGTTGACCATTGAGCCCCGGCCCGCGGCAGCCATCCTGCTCGTCTCACGTCGCTTGATCGATTGCCTTCTATTTCATTCCATTACACCGCCATATCCGCAAATTCAGGATTGGATTAGAACTGGAAACATTTGAGAAATTATTTTTCTTCATTGGAGTTTTATTTATTTATTTATTTTTTAACAATATGGATTTCGGATATTTATACGATGTAACTAGTCCGAAGCGGGAATAGGCTTAGCATATGCTTTGCTGAAGTCTTTTCATCACTCGACCACTGGAACAACTGAAAATAAAATGCCTTTTTTTTTCCAGCCCTAATGAAGGAGAAACAACTATCTCATAAAATTTTCATTAAGAATATCTTGCCAAATGGATGTAAATAATTACGGCTGTGTGATTACGTGCCCGTTTCTACAAAATAGGCCCAAACTTCGTTGAAAAGGAAGCTGCCACTCCTGAGGGCGATTAATGCACTACTGACAGACGTGACAATTTTATTTAATTAAAAAAAAAGTTTCACACATTTTTTCTTAATTTTTAGTGTGAAGAAGGATAACAGATATATCATTACGTTTATGAAAAAAAAGTACTCTTTCAGCATATAAAGTTGTCAAAATTGCTCTTAAAGTCCGTACTATGTAACGTTTTTTTTTATCTATAATACATTTGTCATTTTTCCCCAAAAAATACGCCGTATAATTTTTTGTGCGAATATTGGGGTTAAGACCTAAGTATTACGAACTGTTTAAAAAAAATTAAAGCCCAACTACGTTTTTAAAGAGTTACATGAATTTTAATGCTGACGTACAATCATTTCTTGTGCTACAAATATACCTAAATTTTGTTGAGCAGAAGGAAACTGCAAAGCAGGGCAGCCGCCCCTGAGAGAGATTAATGCACGTTACAGGCGTGACAATTTTATTTAATTAAAAAAAGTATCACACATACCTGCTTTATTTTTGGTGTAAAGAAAGATAACAGATATATCATTACTCTCATGCAAAAAAAGTACTCTTTTAGCATATAAAGTTGGTCAAAATTGCTCTCAAAGCCAGTACTACGTTTGATTTTTTTGATTTGTAATACATTTGCCACCCCCCCCCTAAATATGCCTTATAATTTTTTTCTGTGAATATTTGGGTTAAGTATTACGAGCTGTTAAAAAAATGAAGCCTCTACAATGTTTTTAAAGGGAGTTACATGATTTTAATGGAGACGTGCAATCATTTCTTACACTGCGAAAGACTGGATGGTTTGAGCTAGCAGGTGCTCTTTTTCTGGCTGGCATCAGAAGGGTTAACAAACTTTGATTTAAACGGGTTGGCTAGAGTAATGAAAATTCCAAAATTCAGAGGTACGTTTAGTAAAGACATGCTACCCTTAAAAGTTTGGCCTACTGGAGAAAACGGAATAGTAAACTTGGAAGATTTCCACGATGGAGACGGAAGTCACTGGGTGGCTTATTCCACCGTTTCGGGAGAGCCTTGTTATTTTCGATAGTTTTGGCAACATGGGTCCTCCCCGGTCTGTGGCAAACTACTTGGGACCGGGAATAAAATACAATTACAAATGCGTACAAAACTTTGATCTGATTTGGTGCGGCCACTTTTACTTAATTTTTTAAGCATCTTCTCTAAGGTTCGTAATTACGAAGCTGTTTTAGATAGGATGAGACGAGTCATCTAATGAAAAGTTACGTGCAAATCTAACTGGAAATAAACGTCTTCTACATGAAACTCTTCGAATGCCTCTCCCGCGATAGGCAATTTTTTTTCTGTTACGGAAGGAATTTCGAAAACGGTAACTGTCGAATGCTCGTCTTTAGTTACGTAATGTAAAGGGCTCTCGTACCTATTTTACATTTAGCAACTAGTGCAACGCTCGGATCGCTGCAGTACAAAATTGCTTTATGAATTAAACCTGAACTTATACACGCGAAGCTAGAGAGAGACGACCGGAATTAATGAACCAATCGCTCGCATTTTCCAAAGGGCTTTTCATGCTGAAACTGATTAGCATGAAACTGTTTTCATGCACAAATTTCTTCGTAGCCGCGTCACTCGGCAAAGTTGGTTCACTTAGGTTTTAATCTGTTTGTTCGCGGCATTAAAGTGCTCTTTCCGATCGTCAGGTAACAAGCAATTATTGTCGACAGTAATTATTAATAATTATTAATAACAAGCAATTATTAATCTGAAAGCAATTATTAAGCTAAAAAATGTTGTTTGAGTGAGTGGAACTTTGAGGGGTTCTAATTTAAGAATAGTTAAAAAATTCGTTCCTTATTTGCTTGAACACAATGTGAGAAATATCTCTCATCCAGCTAGTTCATTTCTTTACTCAGAGAGGGCACTTTGCGAACATCCCAGCTGTAAAAAAGGGTGGCTTAGCAACTTACTAAAATAAAGCTTTCAAGTTGAAGTATCCTTATGTTGTTAGCCTCAAGTATCCTTATTTTTAAAATCATTTCTTGGTATCTCTTTAAGGAAAAAAAAGCTAAGCCATCCCCTCAACCCCCTCCAACCCCCACCAACGAAAACACGAGAAAAAATGCTCTTAATAAACAATAATACTCCATTTGGTTTTATTTCATTAGGTCATACCCACGAATTCTGAAAAGGTGGAGGGGAGGGGGTGGATGCTAAAACTATGTGGGAAGCTAATAATTATTTTTAATTTCATTGAATTGAAATGCAAGCTTCTCCATTAATTAGTTTTATCCAGAAACAGTTTTTTTTAGTATTGGCTTCATGAAATTTTAGGAAAAGCATTGTGGGAAAGGTTTTGAAACTTTCTTGTATTAGGGTTAAATGTGAGACATGTGTTGTAGGTAAGCACATACCATCAAACGTCCTTTTTTTTTAAAGCACTTAACAGTAACTTAAGATGTTAACATTAACAAACTTGAAAGTAAGGATTGAGGTCATCAAACATCAAAGGATAATTTGCAGCCTGAGGCAAGAACTGGCAGCTTAATTTCTGTGGACTCCTAAACCCTCAACGGATAGTACACAAGCTTAGTGCCAACAGCTTCCTATGGCCGCCATATTGTTTCATTTGAGACGAAGTTTGTGTTACTAAAATAGGCTCGCCCAAAAAAAATGAAGGACAATTTTCAACTGTCATTCAACTGCCCCTCATTGCCTGCCTAAGATCATGTGGCCCGTGGACGCCATTTTAGGTCTGCGAAACTACAATGTTAAGCGACCAATTTTCCAAGGGGTGGAAGGTGTGTGTGTGTGTGTGGGAACTTGTTCATATAATTATTTTTTGTTGCCTGCAAAGTGATATTAGTTTAAACCATGCAGTTGCTTGTTAACCATTGAAGTGTTAGCCACAGCAGGATTACATGCGTGTAAGTGTTAGAACATAAATTTACCACAGAATTTATTTATTTTATTTAATGAAGTGTTGGAAAGGAGATTTAGACAGAATTATATAATAATAATAATAATAATAATAATAATAATAATAATAATAATAATAATAATAAT
>JAHWFP010036035.1:41247-68451 GCA_023313725.1 Lithobius niger
ATAATAATAATAATAATAATAATAATAATAATAATAATAATAATAATGTAAGTTTGTTGCAAACGCAACCGGAATGACAAGGACCCGGTGGTCACTAACTGCCATCCGATGTTAAAACTAAAAATTTTAAATCGCAAAAGTTTAAAAGTTTAAAACGAAGATGATGGCTCGACTGCATAGGAAGGGTAGATGGTATTTGGTTGGGGTCACGAATGCCTTACCACCAAGGTTAGACCTACCAGGGACACAATGGTTCCCGATGGCATCGCCAAACGTGAGGGACAAGTGAGGGGAAAAGCCGGGTATCATTGTCAATGTTTCTTAAAATGATAAAATATAATATAATAAAATAAATGTATCGTAGTAAAAAGCTTGGGCAAAACCAATTGTCAATATTAGTAAAGATAATAAAAAATTAAAATTAAAATAATAATACACAAAGCATTCAAGAAAAAGTTAAAAAAAAAAAAAACTATATTGGTCGCTTAAGGAACCCATTTAGAGACTCCTTAAGGAGCAATCTGCAAAAACCCGATAGGGTATGTAATATAATATAATATAATTAAGTTTTACCACCGTTAGGCGGTTGGGCAACGGATGGGCAGTGAGCCACTAATAAGGCGCCGTGTAGTTTTAAAAGAAAAAAAGAAAAAATTTCCTAGTATTGCAAAATGTTAAAACAGAATCAACTACAATGCTCCTCAACCGTGTTTCTACGAAATCGCTGTAAGCGGTCGTCTTGGGAAGGGCTGAAGGTCTTCCATATTAAGCATTCTACAAAAACCTTGCACTGTTGACTGTTCCACAGTTTCGGCCCTCAGCGCGTTCCAGATACGGACAATCCGGACTGAATAGAAGTTAAAGCGGCAATTTGTTTGTGCTGCTTGGACAACGAGCTTCCAACCATGGCCACGAGTATTTATTGAACGTGGTGCCAAATCAAAAAATGGGAGAAATACAGTGGTAAGTCCTCGCAGGATTTTGTAAGTTAAAATTAGGTCAAATCTAATTCTGCGTAGCTCAAGTAAATCCAAGCCTGTCCTAGTAAGGCGATCGACGTAATTTAAATCACGAAACCCATGCAATCGCTTCGTGAACTTTCACTGGACCGACTCTAGAAGGTCAATATCCCCAAGTAGATAAGGGGACCAAACTGGGGTAGCATACTCAAGAAGGGGCCGCACGAACACTTTGAAAGCCCAAACCTTTATGCGATTGTTGCCCGATGTAAAACACCTGTTTACAATTGCTGAACGCTGAAAGGTCAGGGCACAGACCTTACGGCAATGGAGTGATGACTTAAGGTTATGAGTAAACCAAATCCCAAGATCACGGACTTCTCCAACTGCTGGCAGGATAGTTTGCTCAAGGCAATAGTCGGGACGAGAGTTTTGAGTACCTACATGAAAAGTAAAACATTTAGGAACCGAGAGTGGTAATTGCCATGTGTTTGACCAAGTGGCAACATTACAGATTTCGGCATCAAGTGCCACTGACCTTGATAAATAATAATTTTCGGTTCCAATTTTAATATCGTCAGCAAATTTAAATCCAAAAGTCTGATCGTTACTGAATTTCAGATCATTTAGGTAAATTACAAAAAGCAAGGGGCCAAGGACAGATCCCTGCGGAACTCCACAGGGTACAGACACTCTTGAAGACAAAGTATTCTCTACATTTACCTGCTGTGATCGATTTCGTAAAAAAGCTGAGATCCAGTTTGCAAGGTCGCCTGTAATGCCACATTTGGTAGCTTTAAAAAGGAGTTTTCAATGTACAACGGATTCGAAAGCTTTCTTGAAGTCAAAATATATGGTATCTGATGGTATACCCATGTCAAGTGCACTTGTCCAGCGGTCGAGGACTGCCAACAACTGGTGTGTTGCAGGTCTTTGTGGCATAAAGCCAAATTGGTCTGTATTTACAATGGAATATTTGCCCAGGTGTGCCAGTACAACATCGCGAATAACAGACTCCATAATTTTACATGCTACACGTGTTAGGGCGATTGGACGATAGTTACGCGGGTCAGAAGGTGATCCACGTTTAAAAACTGGGGTGACAAGTGCAGTGCGCCATATTTCCGGGATATTCCCCTGCGTAAAGGATAGTTGAAATAGTTTTGTAAGGGGGTAGTAAATTTCATATTTTAGCTGTTTAAGTAGAAAAGCAGAAAGACCATCTGGTCCACGAGAATGGCTTGGTTTAAGTTTATTTATAGCCGCAAGAACTAATGATTCACAGAAAACGACTGAATTGCATGTTTCAGTATGGGGTGTTGGAGTGCCACAGTCTGACAGAGGCGTGTTATCATCTTTAATGACGTTTAAAGCAAAAATGCGGCTGAGAGTTTCAGCCTTATCGGAATTTTCCGTCTGAAAAAGGTTTCCAAGTTTAAGTGGAGGGATTGAGCGGGAAATAGACGTTCTCTGACGGTACAATTTAAATAAGGCAGCATGGTTTCCCTCACGGATAGCCTGTACTTCACGTGAACTATGCCATGATTCAATACCATCTGAGTAAAGTTTACGTAAATTATATATTTAAGCTTGGTTTCTGCACATGGACGTGATTTGAGTCGTTTCCATAACACTAGCTTCCGTCGGCGGAGTTTAATAAGATGTATGGGCGGATCCTGCGATTTAGTTTTCCTGGCCTTTGGCTTATCGGTATGTAGCCTTATGTAAGCCAGTAGGATGTCTTGGAAACAATTCCAAGCCTTGTTTATGTCTAAATGTACCAAAAAGATTAGTTCTTCCCAGTTTACAACAGAGAGTGAGGACTTACGGTCTTCTAAATTTAATCTACCCAGTTCTTTGAAAAATACCCTTTTTCTTGCATGGTCGGTTTTCATATTTAGGGGATTTATAGAGAAAGAAATAATGCAATGATCACTATTCCCAAATTGGTCTTCGACCTGAAGGCCAAAGACAAGTCGTTCGTCATTACTAAAGACCAGGTCCAAGATATTTTCTCCTCGAGTTGGCTCATCCACAAGTTGGATTAGCCCCAAAGGGGCGATACGTTCCAGAAACAAATTGTGGTGTCGATCGCTAGCCCAATTTTGTTTCCAGTCAACAGTGCAAAGGTTAAAATCTCCAAGGAGGATGCATGAATGCATTGGGTTTACAGATTTTACAATAAAATCACAAAGTGAGATTACTGCGTCCTCATCATAATAATGGAGATCTTGTAGCTCGGTAGGGAAATCAGCATACCCTCAGTATCAGTGGCTACATTTACAACAGCAACAGGGATAGTTTTCCGATGCAACATCAAAAGTCCCCCTCCCCTGCTTCCACGGTCTCGGCGAAGCACGGTATAAGTACGTGAGTCAACTAGCATACTATCTGTGAAGTCTGGATGCAGCCAAGACTCAACAACGAAGATTAGGTCATACAAGTTTCTCCTAATTAAATCCTTAAAACAGCCAAGATTGCGCACAATACTCCGAGCATTAAAAAAAACACATAACAAATTTTTAAAAACAGCTTCCTCAATGAGGTCATTACACTGGTCCGCCATTGGGTTATTTCCCCTTATAGTATGCAGTTATATATATTGTAGTATCAAAATGTATCATTGTGCAAGAGAGACATGTTGCACGGTGTAATTAAAAATAATGCAGGATGTCTTACGGATAAGACACCAGTATTCTATGAATACTAAAATTACTTTAAAAACTGTAAGTGTATAAATGGGCCTAACTCGTTTTGATATCTTTTCTCGACTTACAGTTACCAATATATTTTATCCTACTAACATTGTGTACATTTCCCCAAAACAACTACTAACTTTGTAGGGTTAGAGGAAGTAAGGGGAAATGTAGGTGGGCCCATTTCCCTGCCCCCCTTCCCACCCAACATTGTTAAAAAAAAAACGTCATTTCACAAATTTTTTATTTCATGGTAACTTCAAACTGAAAAACTTATGGAAATCTCTCAATGGGCATTTTTTAACAGATTTAAGTTAGTAAGGTAGTGTGGTGAGGTTAAATGTGTGTAGTCATATCAATCCATGACATTCGACAGGTGTAAGTGATGGGGAATTACAAATGCACAAAAACAAGGTTTTGCTATGTCATCTTTACTTAATTAGATTGCAGGTGCCTAGATATTATTGCCTAAAACTGGCTACGCAAGTTAGTTGAAATAGGGGTAGTGCAAATGCCCCCTCCCCCCTCCCGGAAACAAGCTACTAACGTTGTTAGGGTTAATGGAACTTACCTTCGTTAAATATTATGCTTTTGATTTCCAACCAAACCATTTTTCAGAGCTTTTCACGCAAAGTGAATAATTTTTTTTTTTGGGGGGGGGGGGGGTTTGGTGGCTACGACTCTGCTACCATAGCTATTTGTTTCCAGTTACCCTTCTTCATGTGCATCCATGTCACCTTTCATGGTTTCTACACAAAGTTTGGACTTAACCATTTTTTTCATGGGATTTCCTTCTGACTGAATAAAAGACGATTTTTAGATTTTTTTTGACAAGAGCGTACTACTAGTACAGATAAAATTCTGGCAATGAAATAACAGGATGCAATTACATTTTTTCTTTCGTTTACCGTTAAAAGTCAACTTCCCCCTCAGTCGAAGTTTGCATGCCCATATGTACAGTAATTCTTTTTTATTTTGACAAAAACGTATGGCTTATTACAGACAACAGTTTTCGTAGTCAGTAAGTGTGTTGCCTTAACTTAAATGAACAGTTGTTACAAAATTAGAATTGAATTTCATTGCATCGAAAAACGGTGCCTAAACAGCTGTCCATGTTATTTCAATGGGATTTTTCCGTCCTGATTTAGTCAACACACTTCCCACCAGATAGCGCCATGAACCAGTGCTAGTGATGTAAGGCAAATATCTGGTGTTGAGTGAGATATATTGCTTTGCTAACGCACAATTTGTACAAGGTTTGTGTCCCGAAGCAACGCGTTGGCGGCTTTCACCTATCATATTATAATTAGGATAAGCAGATAAAAAAAGCAAATAAATTGGGCCTTAGCGTAGCGATGTGCTTTTTCTCTACACTGGCTGGCTGTGAGATAAATTATCATAGGTAATATCCCAAGAGTTAAGGAAATTATCGATAATTTTTTTAGCTCCTATTTTTTTGGCCCCTATAAACTCACGAGTGCTATTTAGGCAGACATTAATTTCATGAGTGCGAAGCACGAGGGGAAATTATCTGCCAATAAATAGCACGAGTGAGTTTAATGGGCCAAAACACGAATGTTGAAAAAAATTTGATATTTGATATTCCAATTGCTCGCGGGGTATTTAGAGAATTTCTCGTCATTTCTCATTATTCAGCACTCTAAATTACGTGTGCAAAATTAAAAACAATTAAAACAAACAAAAATTAAAAAAATTATAAAAGTCGCTGCTGCCTTCCAAATATTGGCACACCTATTGGCACCACGGCCGACAGGAATGAAATTGAGATTTGCCGCCGCTGAAGTATTTTTCATTGGCGCACACCTCCAAAGATTTTTACTTTAAACAATTACGTAATAATGAATTAGTAAATGTACATATTTTGACTTTTTCTAAAATTGCCAGAGAAAGTGAAAAAAATTAATAAATAAACACTGTAGTGGAGCGTAATAAATTTCAAAACGGTGCTGAGAATTTGTTGCTAGGTTACGTTAACGTTAGACCCAACGACGCAGTCCGGCTAACGATCTTCGCCCTGGATTCTACGTGTGGCTGCAAGCGTTGCTAGGTTACGGAAACGAACGACACAGTGAGTATTTCGAGAGAAAGGCCTTCCGGATTGTTTTTGGTAGGAAAGTACATACTTTTATTTGAAATGAAATCAACAACGTGTCAATTATGTAACATTTGAAGCGAGTGATTACCGAAAGCGTATCAACTTCAGAAAGCGCTCGCCATGTTTTGCACGGTTTTGCATTACACTGCGCCGACCAATGAAAACTACAGGATATTGCCTAACTGATTTAGTTTTAAATTTAGCCAATGAACATCGACTTACAGTGATAATCACACAGTAGCTACTGCGTGATTATCATACGTAATATCCCAAGAGCTACGGAAATTATCGATAATTTTTTTCAACTCGAGTGTTTTGGCCCCTATAAACTCACGAGTGCTATTTAGGCAGACATTAATTTCCCGAGTGCGTAGCACGAGGAAAATTATCTGCCAATAAAGAGCAAGAGTGAGTTTAATGTGCCAACACATTAATGTTGAAAAAATTTGATAATTTCCAATAGCTTACGGGGTATTTAGTTAGAGAATTTCACGTCATATTTCAGTATTCAGCGCTCTAAATTTCGTATGCAACATTTAAAAATTTTGTAAAAGTCGCGCCGCCATCCAAATATCGGCGCGCCGATTGGCACTACGGCCGCCAGGAATAAAATTGATATTCGCCGCCGCTGAAGAATTTTTCATTGGCGCACACCTCAAAACTTTTTACTTTAAACAATGCCGTAATAATAAATTAATAAATGTAGTACATAATTTTATTTTTTTTAAATTGCAAGAGTAAATAAAAAAAAAACAATCAAATACGGACTGTAGTGGAGCGTAATAAATTTCAAAACGGTGTTCAGAATTTGTTGCTAGGTTACATTGACGTTAGGCCTAACGACACAGGTGGATTAACGGGTTTCGCCTCCGACTTCTACGAGTGATTGCAGGTGTTGCTAGGTTACGGAAATGAACGACACTGCATATTTCGAAGGAAAGGCCTTCCGGACTGTTACTGGTAGGAAAATACATACTTTTATTTTAAATGAATTCAACAAACGTATCGTAACGTGTCAACTGTGTAACATTTGAAGCGAGTGACTGCCAAAAGCATATTAACTTCAGAAAGCGCTCGCCATGATTTGCACGGGTTAGCATTACGCTGCGTCGACCAATGAAAGCTGCAGGATATTGCCTAACTGATTTAGTTTTAAATTTAGTCAATCAACATCGACTTACAGTAATAATCATGCAGTAGCATTTGAAAGCTACTGCGTGATTATCACTGTAAGTCGGTTGTGATTGGGCAAATTTAGTACACGATCAAGTAAGCAAATTTCGGTCAGGGAAATTCTCACTGTAAGTCGGTTGTGATTGGGCGAATTTAGTACACGATCTAGTGAGCAAATTTCTGTCAGGGAAATTCTACCGTTAATTACCTTGTTAAGTTTAGTGAAACTTGTTTGGCTTACAGCCTGCTTACGCCGGTGGTGATGTTTTTTCTTGCTTGAGAAGTAAATTAAATACAGGTGTTTAAATCCTAACTAGAGGAAGCCCGTGCTACGCACGGGTGGTGTTTGATGCACCGTTAAAAACACTGGGACGATTTCCTTCCTCATGTGTTTGTTACGGAATGCGTGTATCCCGTCTATGTGTTTTTGCGTACCCTGGCTAGGAAAGGGTGTTTTTCGTTTGCTTCACTCCCTCATTTAGCGTATCCCTTGTTCCGGAGTCCATACACTTACATTACATATGATTCTTTCCTGCAAAAATGGTTGGAATACGCGTTAAATAAATAAATACGCCTTTGTGCATGTGACATAATAAATCCGCCTTTGTACACCGGAAATAAATAAATAGGCATTGGAGACATTGTAAGGTAGGATTAAACAAACGAAGCTTCAACAATCAGCAAGAGGGCGAGCAGGCTCATTCTACCGACGGTAGGAAAGAAAAAGGGCGAGCGACCGACAATGACAGCGGATATGTGGTCTATCAATTACTTGCGGCCGTCTTGTGGCGGCCGTTTTGTGGCCGTCTCGTTGCCGTCCATCCTACGCGACAACTCGACAGCAAGAGGGCGAGCGGGCTCATCCAACAATGAAGACGGATATGTGCTCTATCAATTACTTGCGGCCGTCTTGTGGTGGCCGTCTTGTGGCCGTCTCGTTGCCGTCCATCCTACGCGACAACTCGATTTTATTAATAAAGATTATGAAACTTTTTGGGCAAGCAAATTGTAAAATTAGGTAGGCTATGAACTTGGAATTTAGCTTAGATGTTAAGTAATTCAGTTATAGTCTCGAGTGGCTTTAGTAATTTAATTATGCTAAATTTTTAGTAATTTGTTAAAACTATTACTGGTTGACATATGTATGTCAGTAGCAGGTGAAATTTATGTACCACCTGTAGTGGCCGTCATTACAGACGTTACTTTAGCAAAAGACGTAGTTGACGTTGCAGTAAATAATAATTTATTTATTGACCCTAATCTTAGCCTAAGTGCTAACGATACAGACGATATTGCAAAACCGTCTAGCCTGTTTGTTGAGGTTGATAGTGAATGCGATACGTGGGATAAATACTTAACACGTATAGATTATTTCTTTAGAGCAAAGAAAGTTACTGCTGTTGATAAATTGGATATTTTGATGGCATCAGTGGGGAGAGTAATGTTTGATAAAATTCTAAATATTATTTCCCCTAAGGTTCGAACAGATTTTTCGTATGATGACTTAGTTAAGGCTATTATTAACGATTTGGAGCCGCTTCCTTCTGTAGTGTCAAAAAGAATGAAATTCTTCAGAAGAGCTCAAAAGTCTGATGAATCGATAAATCAATATGTTTCAGCTCTTAAGCTTTTAACTAAACTTTGTGACTTTGACAAAATTAAGAACATTAACTGTGAAATGATCAGGGATAGATTCATTGGTGGAATATTGTCAGAAAGGATCCAAATGGAGCTCTTGAAGAAAACATTGAGTTTATCTGAAATAGTGTCTCTTGCATCTGTCCCTGGAATCTGTAGAGGCAGACCATATAGAAATTCGTTCAACCATTAAATCTGTAAATAATGTCACGAAAAGACACAAATTTAAGTTTCGACCAAAACCAGTTTCGTATATCACTTGTTTTTGTTGCGGACGCGACGGCTATGTCAAGTCAAGATGTAAGTATAAGGATTACATCTGTGGCTGGTGTCATACCAAAGGACATTTTAAGGTAGTCTGTAGGAAAAGCTCTAGTGCTAATGCACCAAAAGTAAACTCAAATTCATCACAGGGTTTTACTCCCCAAAGCAAGGCTAAAAATAAGTACAGCTACCGTAAAAGGGTTAATCTGCTTACCAAAAACGAAATTAGCGATTCCGAAACTGAAAGTAGTGACATCAGGAGCCTATAGAAAACAACTAGGAGCGTGTCTCGGTAACTTCCACTACAGTGTTAAGTCAGGAGCGGCTACAGTGGTGTACAAATTTGTTAGCAGAGGTCGCCACCTGCATGAGATGATTAGTGGTGTGCGTCACGTTCTCAAGGCTAATTTTCGGTTGTTCATAAGTTGTTCATAAGTTGCTCTAGCCAACAATAAAATAAAGCGTTGCTTTCGTAGCACACGTCTGCTTCGCGTGCTAAGTTTCAGTTTCGATTTTAGACAACCTGGCACAGGCGCAGTATTGTTGCTCCTGGTGTTAGCGCATCATATTAAATTAAGCACTCCTAACCTAGACCAGCCACACACGCTCCTAGTTGTTTTCTATAGGCTCTTGGTGACATTAATAACAAATTTGATGATTCAACTAGTGATTTAGAGTCCGTAGAGGACTACTGCTTGCAAAACAATACCATCGGAGTGAGCAGCATAACTGAACAAGGTTCAGAATCAGTGCAAACTAATAGAGTAGTTATTAATCAAATGAAAATATCTTAAGTGGTACATTCCAGTCACTCTGAATGGAATCGAGTTACTAATGAAACAAGATTTCGGTGCAGATGGAACAGTCATCTCCATGGACTGGTATAACAAATACTTTTCTAATGTGCCATTACAAAATAGCCCATATTCTATAAACTCGTACACTGAAGGGGAGGAATTAGCCATGTTTCAAGTTAACTTGAAGTAACTGTAAATGGCCAAACCGAGCATTTAGATGCTATGGTTTCCAAACATAAGTCAAATTTATTTGGCAAAGATTGGATTTCTGTTTTTTGAGTAGGAAAAATGCCTTTTTTTATCACCGAACTAAAATTAAACAGGTTAAAAAAGTTAAGTTAAACCCTTCTGTGGTTAACACAAAGGAGATTGAAGATGGGTTTCTAGAGCTTTTTGGCCCTAGCTTTAGAAAATTCAAAAATTACAAAGCCAAAATACAGTTGAAGGCTGATGCGAAACCGGTTTATCACCGAGTTCACCCTGTCCCCCTTGCATTAAAAGAACGAGTTAACCAGGAAATCCTGCGCCTTGTTGGCCTGGATATTCTGGAGGCTGTGGAAACTTCCGAGTGCGCGACTCCTCTGGTCATAGTTCATAAACCGAACGGTGACATACGTGTCATAGGAGATTATAAAACCACCATTAATCCTTAGCTAGAGGTAGACCACTACCCAGTTCCCACAGCCGCAGTTATTTAGTCAGTTATCAGGCAGTGATACCTTTAGTTTGATAGATTGGAAGGATCCGTTCCTGCAAATTGAGTTGTATAAGGAGTCTCAAGCTGCTTTAACGATTAACACGTCACTTTACAGATGAGTGCCTTTAGGCCTTGCGTCAAGTCCAGGAATATTCCAGCTCGTTATGACACAAGTCACTAACAAAATTCTTAAGTGCATGCCGTTTTACGACGACATTTTGGTCAGTGGCAAGGGATAATCCCACGACGAATCATTGAACCGACTTTTGACTGCAAACCAAGATGCGGGGGCTAAACTTCGTATTGACAAATGCAAGCTATCACGGCCTGAACTTAAGTATCTTGGTCACATGATCAATGCTGAAGGTTTATACACCCTGCCAGAGGTTATTGAAGCCATTACAAATGCCCCTTACCCCACTAACATGCAGGAGTTTCAAAGTTTCTTAGGTTTCGTAAACTACTATTCAAAGGTATATTCCTAACTTGGCACATATTCTTGCCCCAGTGACCAGGCTGTTGAGCCCTAAAGTTAAATGGATCTGGGGGAAGGATTGTGACAAGGCAGTAAACACAGTAAAAGAACTTTTTGTTAATTCTAAGATACTAGTGCATTATGATCCCAATAAGAAGCTTAAGCTGGTTTGCGACACAAGTCCCTATGGGTTAGGTTGTATCCTGATGCATATAATGCCTAATGATGAGAGTGTAAATCTCTTGTAATTCATGATTGTTAGGTCTTACAAAGATAACAGAGGTACGTAATAATAATAAAATTGTACCGGCCGTCGCTAATGCAATGTTACTAACTACAGCACATAAAAGCAATAATGACCAACGTAAGGGAATATCAACCGGTTACCGGTGTATTCAGTAAGGGAGTCCACACAAGATGCTGGGCCCGAAAGCTATTTAATTCGATTTATTATGTTTAGGGTTATCCCACCGTTAAATCAAGTTAAACCTTCAGAATATCTAAGTTACAGCACTCTTAATTAATAGGGACCGAAGGCAATAAGAAAGGGGGCTCTTAAATAAGATGCGCCCTTTCCAAACACTAACCCGGACTTAGTCTCTAAAGGAGGGATGCTCCCTTAAAATTCAGCTAAGTCCAAGATCGTCAGTATTACTTAACTCTGAACAATGCTGTGGGAATTCCGGCTCCTAGACCTCAGTGGCTGGTAGCAATTGATGTTCAAAAAGTCGGGAGTGAGACAGAAAATCTGCAGGGCCCTGGGTTTTAAAAGGGCCTGCATCCAGCTCTTTTGTGTAGCAGACGATGTACGACTGGATGCTGAGGATGAGGGAGGAGCTGATTGGCTTGGGAGCCGGACCACTGATGTTGACTCAGTATCTGGATGGGGCCACATGTGGCAGCAGTTAAAAGTGCATGAGGCTGAGGCCAAGTGCACTGTGTGTCGTCTGCTAAGCTAAAGCTAATGTTATTCTGATAATAATAAAATGGACGTTGTAAGACTGTTGTTGTTAATAAGTTAATGTTATATCTATAGAGGGTATCGGTAGTGCAACGATAGTTACCGATATTGATACCGATTACCGATACCAAAATTTTACATCGGAACGTGCTAATTCATAAAATATTTACAAGCCCTTTCTAAAATAAGGTCGGCTACTCCTTACTTGGGGTAATGACTTATCTCCTTAATTTAATTTTAATTTAGTATTTTGATTAAGTTATTCCGTAACATGATTCTACTTACTGGCGATTGCTGGAGTAAACTTTTAGCTAAGATGCAAGGAAAAACGTCTCAGGTTGCGCTAAGAATACCCTTAATTTTATAATATATTTTAACACTTTGGAGCCTGCCATAATGTTTCGCGCATGTCCGCCGGTCCTGGCAGTTTTAGCGTCTTACAAAACAAATCACAACTTGTTTAGTTTTTCACCAATTAGAACAATTTTGTTTAGATAGTAGATGAAAGTGCACAGTTTTTGAAAAGTTAGGTGACAATTAAAAAAAAAATCATCTTTTTGTAAAACGAAATATTTGTGTTTTGACAAAAGTACAACGAAAGCATACCTGTGACAAACAAAGCTGCTCAATCTAAAAAAAACACTCCTAATTAGCCGTAATAATATTTGTTCACTGTAATAACTTTCTGGTACTGAATTCGAGCCTCTCTGTGGCGTGTAAGTTTCAATAAAATCGCCAGTTTCAGTTTCATTTTCGTCTGACAACGCCATGTTGACTTTCACTTCAAAAAAAGACGCTCCAGCTAGAACCCTAAAAACAGAAATTCTACTGCATGGTGCTGCCATCTATCGATTGAAAAGTGAACTAATATGTCCAACAAAGATTCTGGCTGAGGCACAGTGAATGTACTGCCCTCCACAGTTTTGTATAGCAAATCAAAAATGTGAGACGTACCAGTACGTCCTTAGGCACTCAGTAACAATTAATGAAAACCTACCAGTACGTCCTTCGGATCCAAAGTGTTAAGTTTTCCAGGAGTAAAAGACTTTGCATGCAATCCTTAGCTTTTCGAATACATATTCGGAATCCTATTTTTCTATTGGGGTGGAATGATTGTTAAGTGGGCCTAGTTGTTGGTCGATGAACCTATGGGTTGGATTTTCGAAGTCTCTTTTTTTATGGGTTCGCATGCAAACGCAGAGGAAAAAAAAATCCTGAATTTTTTTTATGGGGGGAATGAGTGCTGATTATTGTATTATTTTCATACTTATGGTGATAGTACATATTTTCATGAGTTATACATTACATATAGTTCTTTTACAATAATGTACAATGTTTGATTTCATGGCAATAATTTTCGAGTTGCTGACCTGTATAACAATTTTTTTTTTGGTCAATAAAGTTTTCAAAAACGACTGTGTTACAATTTCTTTTCTTAACTAGGTGTCGTGTCTTAAATCTATCATGCAGCTCTGTCTCGGTTTTTATTTCACTGGAAGACTCGGGAGTATTTAGCTTAAAAACTTACTCAAAAATTTCGTAGTGGTCCTCGCGATTTCAGTCCACCTATTAAATTTGAAGTGTTCTGTTTTGTTTCATATTGTCTGTTGTACTTTTGCGAGTATCACTGAACTGATTTCAGTGTTGGGAAGTCCTTGTAGCGTTGAATTACTGAATGAGATGTATTGTTCATGAGCTCATGATGAATGGGTTGAGTCCTTGCTTGTGGTGTGTCCTTGCTTGTGGTAACTGGCCTACTTATTGATTCACTTATTGCTTATTGATAGGCTTATCTTTTATTGATGCACTTATCACTCATTGATATGCTTATCACTCATTGATACGCTTATCACTCATTGATACGCTTATCACTCATTGATACACTTATCACTCATTGATACACTTATCACTCATTAATTTATCAATCACTTATTGATGCACATATCGCTTGTCGATCCACCTATCGCTTATCGATCTTCCTTCTGTCTCTGAAACAACAGAAAAACAAATTCTGGTTGTAATCTTTTTTTACTACTCTTTCACTCCTGTATGTGCAATTATAACGGTTCATGAATAGTACTTGTTGTATTTCAAACCTTATCCTGTGATAAATTATTTCTAGTTACTTTCCGATTAGCGTCGTGAGTTGTACACGTTCTCGGCTAGTCGGTTTTTGACTCGGTTTCACTTTCGCTTCGCCTGGGAGACTGGGCGACGATTAGCTCATGGCGCCATCTTTAAAAAAAAACGCCATCTCGGTTTTTTAAAGGTACCTGCCGGGAATCCATTGTCCCAGTGAGAGTTGCCATTTTTCGGCCGCAACGATTTTTTTTTGCTAATTGATTCACCTAATTAAATTCTTACACTACTTAAATAATTTTTGCCATCGTTAGATGAGGTGTACTGTTTGCCATTTGTTTGTCGGATTTTGTGTTGTTTTATACACCATTTCGTGAAACTAATTTTTTCGGTCCAAAATTAATTTTGATCGGTTATGTTTAAGGAGTGGATGAACGGTTCCTCTGACTCCTTAGTGCTACCTAATACGGGGGAGGAATGCGGCAGGAGGTTGGGGTGAGAGGGTAGGAACATTTTAGTTTTCCAATTTCCTGGATTTTGGCGCGATTTTTCTCAGTTGGCAAAAGAAAATCGTGAGAGATGGATGCCCCCGCAACTCATGTTGATCTCTGTGGCCGATGCAATCGGCATTATTTCATGCACCGGGTGGTGGACCCCCTATGCCCCGAACTTCTGCGGGAGCTATGGGTAAGTCCCTCAATTGATTTAACTAATTAATCTGGTGTTTTTATTTAATTACGGCTGATTTTGTTTAGTTTCCCTTCCTGACGGAAACGCTTGAAAAGTTTTTCTTTGTTCGAGCGAATGAAAATGTGTAGGCCTACTAGAAAGCAGCGTCTAGTGCTTTTTAAGTTGATTTTCATTACTAATTCGTTAAGCTTAGTGTACGTTACTAGTAATAATTGGATGAACGTGATACTTATTTTTATGTAATTCCTACGGAATTTTCGATCGTTTTCGTCTCGGAGTTTTTTCGAAACCGCCAGGATTTGTGGTTGTGTGTCGTTGTTTGACGATCGGCTGCAATTGTTAACGTTATTTACGGTTAAGTGTTAATGTTAATGCTTAACGGCTTGTTAAGCAAATCAATTTCTTTTTAGAAAATGGTTCCTTGATTTCGGTTCCTTCTTCGATTAATCGTGGAATGTGCGTTCCGTAACGGGACGTATTCTTCGTTGTGCAATGCTTAGCCTGAAAGTGATTATTACTTGTTCGAAAAGAAACGATGTTTCGCTTTACGTAGTTTCGTTTAATTCGAGACTGATTTGCTTAATTGCTGTTATTTATCTCGATATGCGATGGGGTGGGGATTGGAAATTGGGGTATGGTAAAACAGAAAATTCGGAAGGGTGTGGGGAGGGGGGGGGTAGTTCCGGACTGCTGTCTATAGAGCTTTTAATTTTTCTTCTAATTTTTCTGACCACTGTCTACAGAATAGAGACCAAGGTCTATATATGTTAAATTTCGGACAATTATTTGAATGGCTAAGTTGTTCAAAACAAAGAATTTTCGCATGTCCTGTTAGGGGTGGGAGGGGGAGATGTAGAGTTTTGGACTGCTGTCTTTAGAGCTATTAATTTTCGGGCAATTTCTTGGTTGGCCGAGTTTGTTAAACCAACGTGTTAATTTTTCTAAAATAACGTTTTATGTATTTCCTGTAAAAGAGTGGGGGCGGGAGAAGAGATGTGGAAACAGTGCGTCTGGTGCCTAAATCTTTTCTAGCAAAAGTAGTTGTACTGTGGTTTGGATCCTTTTCCAGTACTAGTATTTGTTTTACTGGTGTTGGCTATCGCCGCTTTTAAGTTTTTTTTTTTAAAGAGGAAATTCCTTTAATTTATTTATGTATCAAACGGGATTGTGTTTTCCTCCTTTGTTTAGTTTAATTGGAGGGCTCCTGACGCAATGTCTTCCGAGGGTGGGGGGGGGGGGGGTTGAGTTTCTGGCCTAAAATAAAATTTTCGAATCCTGAATTTGTTTGGGCTTTGTAATTTTGGTTTCTAGGCTATCACTAGCGTAATTAATTTTTGGAATGTTTACATTCGGCTAACTTTACGTTATTTTATAACCTTGCTTTTTAATTTTATTTTCCTAGCTTGCGCCTGCTAGTCCCACTCTTCCCGTCATCATTGACCTGGTGACCGACGGGGAGGAGAAGCGTTGGAGGAGGGAGAGGGCCCTGAAGTAGATAAGGTTCCCGTTTTTCCTCCTGACGTCCAGTTTCTCCAGGAATTGATTCATCTAGGTAGCCTGGAGGTTGCTATGCCCAGTGTGCCCGAAGAGGCACCAGTCGTTGACCCCGAGCCAGCTGTAGAGGTTCATGAACCCCGTTTTACTTATCTGCGCTCGGGCCATCCCTGGCATAGGGACTGACCTATTCCTTTTCCAGTTGATTATGAGCGAAATTGCACTGAGGACAGTCACCACGAATATTTTCTAGATTTGGTGGGTCCCTTGGGACTCGGACAGCTTGTTGATCAGCCCACCAGGGGAGGAAATATTTTGGACTTGATTTTTACTCAAGACGACCGTTTGGTCTATGACCTTTGTGTGGGTGACCACTTTGGGAATAGTGATCACTGCGTTGTTAACTTCTCTGTAAACCTTTCCCAATCGGGTTCTGCGAATTTTTAGGCACGAGTGCATAACCATGGTAAGGGAAATGTAAACCTTGTAAAACTCAAATCTTCGCTTGCATCAGTTGATTGGGACAGCCTTATTTTAAAGTTTTATCCTTGTATCGATCAAGCTTGGACGTGTTTCCATCGTGTGTTCATAGACCATATTGATGGATGTAGGGATGTGCCTAGTACCGCCATAAAAGGTAAAATTTCAACCCCTCGGTACATTCGTAATCTTTGCCATCGCAAATTAAAGCTTTGGAGAAGTTATAGGAAAAATCCGAACACAACTACCTTGGTTGCATACAATGTTGCGCGAAAACTTTATACTGAATCTGTGGAAAATTGGTCCAAGGAACGGGAAACTGCAGTAATCCGGGAGGGAAACTGTACGGCCCTTTTTAAATTCTGTCGCCGTAATAATGCATCAGCTAGAGCCCTACCTCCTCTTAAAGTTGACAGTGCCTTCATTGCCGATAATGTGCGGAAGGCAGAGGCTTTGGGTGTAGTTTTCGCTCTGAACACCATTGCTGACGATAATGCGATAACTCCGCTGCCAAGACAGATTTCCAACCCTACTGTAACATGTACTACAGTATTTGTTTCCGCTCTTAAACTCAAACCTAGTAAATCTTGTGGACCTGATGGCCTATGGGTGGCTTGTAAAATCATGGAAACCATAATCCAGGATGAACTAGTTAGTTTTTTGAGTGAACATTCGGTTATTCGTACGGACCAATTCGGATCCGTTCCGCACAGGTCTGCTACACACCAATCACTGCTGATCCTAGACCACTGGACTAGCGCATTGGATGTAGGCGCTCTTTTGGACACTGTGTATTTCGACTTTAAAAAAGCCTTTGAGTCCGTTATTCATCGCAAACTCCTCCTTAAAATAAATTGTTGCGGTATTGGGGGTCTCTTTAAAAGTTGGCTAGAGTCCTTCCTCCATGAACGCCTCCAGAGGGTGCAAATTGAAAACTCTTTTTGCTTCCTGGTCAAAAGTGCCATGTGGTGTTCCCCAGGGATCTGTTCTTGGTCCCCTTCTCTTTGCAAATTATTTAAATGACTTGAAATTCGAAAACTGTAACTTATTTGGGTTCAAGTTTGCGGACGACCTGTAGGTTGGTACCGCGACTGTCGACTCGTCACTTTCCTCAGATCTGGAGGCTCAAATCCAAAATGTGGTTCATTGGTCGAAACAATGGCAGCTCCTCCTTTCCATCCAGAAATGCCACACTTTATATGTAGGCAAACGGGATCGTTGTTCAAGGTATTGTTCACTGGACCATTGTCTCCTGGCCACTTCTGAAGAAGTGTGTGACCTCGGGATTTGGTTCACCCAAAATCTTAAATGTTCTCTACATTGCCTCTGCTTACCGTAGGTCCGCCATAGTAAATCGGTGCTTTACTTCTGGAAACACTTCTATGAAGGTTTGGGCTTTTAGAGTCTTTGTGCGCCCGTTACTTGAATATGCAACTGCTCTCTGGTCACCTTATTTGGCACGCGACATCGATTTGATTGAGTCTGTCCAGCGTCGCTTTAGAAAAGGCCTTCCTGGACTTGAGAAATGTTGCATATGGGGTTCGCCTGCAGAGTTTGGGACTTGAACTTTTGGATATGCGTAGAATTAAGTTTGGTCTGATTCTTACATACAAGATTCTACATCATTTTTTTGATCGGGCTCCAGGTCTGATCAACACGCGGGGTCACAATTGGAAACTGTCTGTTCAATCGGCTCGTCTTGACTGTCGACATAACTTCTTTTCGGTAAGGGTAGTGCCTATTTGGAATACCCTTGGGGTTGAAACCGTAAATGCAGCTTCTGTGCCTTTGTTCCGTAGAATGCTTAACTCCGACCCCTTGGAAAAATTTCTTAAACGGCCTCTTTCTGTTTCCAACTAAATTTAATTTTTTTTGGTGCTTCTTCTTTTACAGGTTTTGGACTTTGGTTTAACGCTTTTACACTTTGCTTTAACACGTTTGTACATTGCTTTAACACTTTTGCATTTGGATTTAACACTTTTGTAGTTTGATTTAACACGTTTGCATTTGGATTTAACACTTTTGCACTTGAATTTAACACTTATGTACTTTGCTTTAACACTTAAATATAAACTAAATTTAGCATTTGTACACTATAACTACTTTTCACTGTAACAAATTAGCATGACTAGATAATAAGAAATCAAGGATAATAAAAAATGGGTTAATGGTTCAAAAATACAAGGATATTACTTAACAGTAAGTTGGACAGATGATGAAACTTCAGTTGCAGCTTTCGTTGAAGCGTTACTCAGCATTTTCTTCTATTCAATTATCATAATAATTTACAGTTGAGGCAACGATTAGGAAAATTACAAATTTTTTTACTTAGAAAAAGTGACTACTAATTACTGAACTTTGAGAAAAATCCATAACGCATTTAAAGTTCAGTGTAATTCATTTCTTTGAAACTTTTTATGATAAAATTATTTTCATTGCTTTAAGCGTTCCTAACATAACTTTTAAAAATTAGGGGGAAAACCACATCAAATGTTTTCCTTATAGGAAACTCATTCTTCGGGTTCTCCATGATATCCCACAAGTAGGTCAGTATGTATTGGGGCGCGATCTATGGATGGTAGTAAAAACGGTCGACTGTGGTAGATCCACTGCCTCCAGTGTATTGCTGTGCTGTGATGTTGGGGGAGGGGGAGGGGGCAAGAATCCCTAAAAAAAAAACTAATCCAGGGAAGGCAAAAAAATCCTTGAAAAAAATTGTCTGCGATATTTTTTCATAACTATTTTTTGGTGTATTATACATTACGCAGAGCAAGCAAAATCATTCGAACAAAAAAAAAATTAAAAAAAACCTACGTTTCTTCTCAGAGGGTGTAACGGGGGCCAATTTTTTTATGCCACTTCTTGTTAAAGCAGTAATTAAAATATATGCCTTACAGTATACAAGGTCTTCGTAGTAATTTTATGTTTTTGCATTATCTCGGTGATTGTGGATAGGGAGACGTTTTCAGTGTGAAACTGATACACTGTGTATGCCTGAATGTCTATCAAACGAACCTCATTATTAGCTTGAACATAATCAAGCAGCTGTCGTGTTAGTGCCTCTGTGAATTTTTGTTTTCGACCACCTTTCTGAATTTTTTCGGCTCGATTGGCGTTTTGAAAAGTTCTCACTATGGAGGGGAAACATTGTGTTTGCTAATTTTATATATGTCAGCCACCTGAAAAAGACAACTGCTGTAGCTATGTAGCTACTTATTGAATATTTTAAAAATTATTGAGTACCTCCTTACGGGTACGTCCCTCGTTCGCCATCAGCACCACTATTCGTTGTCGTTGTTCATTGGAGATTTTTTTGTAGCTGCCCCTTCGACGGCGAGGGTGGTGTGGAGCTTCGCTGTTTGGCACTTCAGCACGTTCGTTTTCGTTTGTGTTATTTGCGTCCGCAACCTCTTCCTCATTTACATTAGCTGGTGTAATAAATATTCGATTATTTCACGTGAATCGGTGTCTGGTTACTGCTGGCACAAACTAGCGAGTATCTCCAAAGCATTTGCCGTATCTCTGCCTCGATGTTTTGCCGAATGTTCGTGAAAAACTTTGTGAGAAACCAAATCGCAGCGCTATTCTGCGTTCGAAGCTGATAAGTTGGAGCGTCGTATAATAAATAATTTCGTCGATAAACATTGCCGTAGTACAAATGAAGGGAAACCATAAAATTGTAATTTTTGTGGTTTAGGTTACAACAATCCGTTTATTTTTTAAGGGTTAAAGTAAAGTACATAAGTGTTAAATTCAAGTGCAAAAGTGTTAAATCCAAATGCAAACGTGTTAAATCAAAGTACAAAAGTGTTAAATCCAAATGCAAAAGTGTTAAAGCAAAGTACAAACATGTTAAAGCAAAGTGCAAAAGCGTTAAACCAAAGTCCAATACCTGTAATTGTGGACCGGTGTAAGCGGCTCCCCAGCCCTTCCGACTTTCTTCTGCTGCTTGTAGGCAGTAAATATGTGTATTATTATATTAAATGTTTTTTCGATATTACCGATTGCGATTACAACCTGTACATATTTTCTAAATTCATAAACTGCTTTTGTTTTAAATTGTTATGCCTTATTTAGTTATTCGAATTGCCAGCAATGTTCCGGGTTTTCGTGTGACGTGTCGGACGAAAATCCGAAACCGTGATTTATTCATTCGGTAAATCTTATTTCTTAGGTGACTCCGACTTTTATGGACATAATTTTAGCGTGTACGGCTACTTAAGGGTACCAAGGTTAATCGTAAGTAGTTTTCAAGGATTATTTTTACGTTTTTGCATGCGATTTTCGCTGGTATTGCGAGGTTGACCTGGTAAGTTCTTTGTCCGCCATTTTCCGGGTTGAAATTTCGCATCGTGTCATTTTTTTGTTTACATGCTTACAGCAATTGAACTGAACCATCAAGGTTTTTCTATTTACTGAATTCTTAATTAGTCACGCAAATCTTGCTCAGACGTGAATGTCTTGCGTCAATCTCTCGTAAATTTGCTTGACGCCTCCGTTTTACGTATTGCTATGCCATGTGATAGCCTAACTGACGTAACTTTGGATTTCTCATCCTTAGCATAATTTACTTAAAATTCCCATCAAGTGTGCGTAATTCCAATCCGTATAATCGTCGGACCTGAACACAAAATAATTCGTAAAACCAAAATTGCTGTATGATCATCGAATTGGATTTGATGTGCGTCGCTCGTCCCGCACACTTCACATTTATACGTTTTCTTACCGCTGGAACATCGTGGAAAGCTTATAGTCTTACCTTATTTTATCAATAAGTACATAAAATGATTCATGCTGACACCTGATGTAATTTTACGGTAAGTTCGGAACTTATAACGTTCTATGAAGAAAATTTGGATTTCTACAGAGCTGTACCGCATCCTTCACATTTGTACGTCTCACTTCCATTGTCAAGGTAGGTTCGTGCCGAACTGCGACACTCATTTGCTGACAACGGAATGTCTACTGTTTTGCTGCTGACAAGATGGATTTGCCTGCGCTATTGTTAATTATTTATTTGTCGGCTATTGCCAATTTGCTATGATTTTCGGCAATACTATCAAGAATTCGTTTATTTATTCTCGATCCTATTAAGGGAATTGGCATTTGCTTATTACTGGTGTCGGCAACGTCACACTTAATACGTTTTCTCTCGCTTTGTGTAGCGACTGTCGTGCTAATTTTGACATTGCGATTTTGGTTTTCGGCAAATTGTGTGCACAGATAGCTATGGCTATTTAATTGTATGAATTCGCTAGCCTATTTCGGTGCGCTACGTTATTTTAATTGCCTGGCGGACGATTTTCGTTTGGTGAATCGAAATGCGATTCTGAATGCTTGAATGCACTCTTCATATTTGTACGGCATTACTCCAGTATGAAAACGGAGGGATCGGGTTAGCTACTCGTGATCCTGTACTAATGCTCAATCAAAATTACGCTTACGCATAATTTCTGGGGTACGGGTCAGGTAACCGTGGTTTGGGCGTAACTTGCGCTTCTCTACCAATTCTTGTTCCTTAAGTCTTAAACGTTTCTGTAACGTCGCAGACATGCGAGGTTCAGGTAGCTTACGTTTGTGATTACCTGCTCCGTCAGCTAGAGTGGTGGCTTGCTGGGGGTTAGCTTGACGAGGGGGCCCAAGCTGGGGGTTAGCTTGCAATGGAGGGGTAAGCTTTTGCTGTGGTTGCAAGCAAGGTGCGTCGATTTCTGCAGCGTGGTCGGATGGGTCGAGGTGTAGTTTGGAAATCAAATCACGGCTTTCCTGTTCGGATTCGTTCAATCCCCCATTTCGGATTTCTGCTAAATCCAAGTCGTCGGGTCTTGAGAAAGGCTGGATTGGATTCTTCGATCGCTTGAAGTAAGTCCGACAGTGGTTGACATGCACTCTTGACAGTTTTGAAGGGGTCCAGGTATTGCACTGCTCTCACAATGACTGGATTTATGAATTCTACTAGCCTTTAGGGTCCAACCCGCACTTTCTGAAGTTTACTGGACATTTCTTCAATCTTCACGAAGGATTTAATTAATAAATAGTCATCTGCCAAGAATCTGTAGGGGCGTGCTGTCTTGTTGTAAAAGTTTTGAAGACGTTGACTTGCGATAGCGTTTTGCTGACGCACCACCTCGAAAGCATTTAACAGTTTTGTCTCCAGCCTGACTACTGTATCGTCACTGTTGTAAATTTACCTTGCAGGTTCAAAGATTAGGCTGCTGGGGATCCTGAATTCTACGCCGAAGTGGAGTAGGTGGGGTGACAACAACGTGGAGCTGTGGGGGGGGGGTAGAATTCAAGGTGATACACGCTGCTTGTAGGTTGTCATCCCATGAGTGTGGATCGTCTGCTACTATCTTCCTGAAAACAGTTTGTACCGAGTTGTTGCAAATTTCTACGCCTCCTACAGTCCAAGAAGCTTAGGGGTGAAGTTTATTTGTTTCACGTTGAATAAATTGCATAATTCTGTATTAACTTTAGAGCAAAATTTGCCTCCGAGGTCGGAACGAAGCACCCTGGGGGGTGGGAAACGTGCGAAAAGCTTGTTGTAAGCTTCTTAGCTATAGTTTCAGCACGTTTGTCCGGAATCCCAAAAGCAATGACGTAGTGACTGAAGTCGTCTACGAGAGTCATCACGTAGGCGTTATTCTTGTAAGTGGTGTTTAGTTTTCCTATCAAATCCATAGACCAGCTCTCTCCTGGTCTCTGTAGAGGCTTGTAGGCTCTGAGTGTTGCTTTATATGGCTTGTTAGGTCGATTATACTGCTGGCAGATGAGGCCTGTCTTCACGTAGTAATCTATGTCTCTTGATCATGGTTGGCCAATAGCAATGTAGCTGAATAAGCTTTAGGGTGCTCTTTGTTGATCGGTGGCCAGCTGCGGGGGAGGAGTGGTAATCATGAATACAGAAGTTTACCTAGGGCCTCGGATATGCAAACTTGGGCTATATCTTCTAATCTTCCTTGTGAGGGGTCTTTTAGCCATGTTCTGTACAACGTGCCGTCAAAATCCTTGTAATAAACATTCCTTTTATTACTGGCGTTGATGACGTCTGCTGGCTCGTTATCCTTAATGCTGCACCAAATCTTGCCGAAATATTCGTCTGCTCTCTGCTCTGCAACTACGTGGCTTCGTGTCCAGTCAGGGAATTGTGAGTCAAGTACGCAGCCTGGTATCTCTACTCGAGATAGAGCATCACTCACAGGTATAAGCTTGCCAGGCCTATGCTGAATTTCGAAGTTGTACTCCCTTAGCCTCATGAGAATCCTCTCTAGTTTAGAAGATAGTCCACTACTGTTGTACAAAAAAAATAATGCCATGTGGTCCGTGGCCAAAAAAAAAAGGATTTACCAATGAAGAAGGTGCGAAAGGTTTCACAGGCATGTACTGCTGCTAAAACCTCTTTCACAGTGGTGCTTTCCCTTTTCTCAGCTAATGTTAACGTTCTTGAAGTATAGGTAAGGGGTAGGTTATGCCATCGTGTACTTGTGTGAGGCAGCAGCCGAGCACTACTTCGCTACCATCTGCCTCTACGTAGAAGGGTTTAGAAAAATCAAGGTGGCATAGAGTAGCTGCGTTTACCATAGCCTTTTTCAAACCCTTGAATGCGTCGTCTGCTTCCTTGTCCCATATGAACTTCGCATTCTTCTTGGTGAGCTTGGTAAGGCCCATGCAGTAAGCTGAGAAGGAAGGGATGTGTCGGCGAAAAAATCCGCACATCCCGATGAACCTACGTATTTCTTTAACGTTTTTAGGCTGTGGGAAGAGTTCCATGCTTTTATCTTCTCTCTATCTGGTTGTACACCCTCTTCGTTAAGGATGAATCCAAGAAACTTGACTTGTTTTGCAGCGAAAATGCATTTTTCAGGGCCGAGTTTCGTTTTCGATTTTTCGATGAGTGAGATGGCCTTGTCTACATGTAGCAGGTGAGTTCGGAAATTTAAGGAACTGAGGAGCACGTCATAAGGGAGATCGTACAGTAGGCTCCTAAAATCTCTGCAAAAATCTGCTGGGCACAGAATTGGAAATGGGCGGGCGCTACTTTCAAGCCCTTTGGAAGTTTGGAAAAGCAATAAACCTTGTTAGCGCTTTGAAACGTTGTTTTTTCCATGGAAGACTTGGCTAGCTTCAGTTGAAAAAATCCCATGCGAAAATCTAGCTTGGTGCAGTATTTGGCGTCGTTTAGGTTTGCTAGTGCTTCGTTGATGATAGGCAGGGGTACTGAGACTGATTCAGTAACTGCGTTGAGCCCGCCATAGGTCCACTACCACCCTATATCCTTCGGGCCTTCTTTTTATGAGAAGACATGGACTGAGCCATGCTGATTTGCATTCTTTGATTACCCCAATGCTGACTAATGCTTCTAAATACTTGTCCAAAATTTCCCGTTGATGGAAGGGCACCCTGTAAATCTTCGACCTTACTGGGGCTGATGACCCTGTTTAAATATTTACTTCATAGTCTTGGTATGTTCCGGGATCGAATTCGTTCTTGCTGAAAGCGTCCTGATGTGTCTTGAGCATTTCCAAAAATTCCATTCGTTCTTCTTCATTTAAATCAGATAAATTAAATTTAAACTTCAAATTATTTCATTCCTCTTCTGAAAATGGTCTTTGTTCGGTTGCTGTGTCCACTGGTAGCATTGAGTGGCTAGGTCCGGTTTGGGGATTAGCTGGCGTTGACTGGGCGGACCCGATGCTGCTGATTTCTATAGACTGTGCGTGCCCCTTTGTCTGAGTGGGCCTTGAAGGGGGAAGGAAGTCGGAACAGGTTCTGGGATTAGCTAGCGAAGTGGCTGACCTTTTGTCTGTGTCATCCGTTGACTGTGCTCTTCCTATTGTTTGAGTTAACTTTAAGGGATGGGATTATCCTTTGTAATTGGTGTTCCTAGATCCTGTTCGTTGTGCTCTTCGTCATTATATTCTATTTCAGACGTTGTTTAGTGGCCCAAAATAGAACCTGCCTTTAGAAATTGATCCTCCCCGGATGTGTTAATAGCCATAATCGGGATTAAACCAGTAGGGCTAGTGTTAACCAAACATCTGGTGAGAAGGATCAGGATTTCTTTGCATTGTGGCAAAAATATGCCACTTTGCTGCTCAGGATAGGCTTGGTGGAGAATGCCACAAATTTTTGTTTCGCTATTGTTTGGCAAAACATCTTTAAATAATGAAACTGGTACCTCAATGTAATATTGTTGAGGTGTCGGATTCCAAATGAACTTCGGATTTTTGGCTGTTTTGTCGTCTGAAGAAATATTGAACGTTGCAATATGCTCAGTTGTAACACTATAATTTTCGAAAATAATTAATTCCTTGTTCTAACCATAATTTTCCCAAGCATCGAAAGGTGATGGAGACAGTTTAAATTTGAGATCCCCTATTTCTAAAATCTGGTCTGAACAATTTAATTTAACCAATTCAGGTTGTTTTGATAAAAAAATCATAACCCAATAAAATGTGAATTTTTCCAAAACTGCCATCGGGAACGACTTTAAACTGCTGGTCTGTGGAAAATCTGCATTTGCTTATTTCAGCGATCAATGTTTTCTCTGCTGTAATTCCTTTTCCACCGATACCTACTAAATTTACGGGAGCTACAGTTTTGACCTCGTGACATTTAATTTGTGGATTTCATAACAATTCTCGTGCAGTAGACGATTCGATCAGTGACACTCCTGGTCCGCTGTCTAAAAGTGCTACTTTACTTAAATTGCCGAAATTACAAATTAGATGGGGCCTTGGGTAAGCAGATTTCGAGTTGTAGCCTAAGCAGTCGATTCGAGCGTTACTTGGGTCTTCTTTGTCTATGTGAGGTCTGTTCTTTGGATCTAGGTCTTCGATTACGCCTTTAGTGTAAATCGCCACCACTAGATGGAGTTGGGGTGGCGTTGGATTGCTTGAAAACTCCGATTTTGCTTGTTGCTGCGTTTTTCTTTTTTCTTGACGCTTTCTTCGTTTTTCTTCTGTAATTTTTTTGGGATTTGAGGTGCTGTCTCAATAAATTAGACAGATTGTTGGTGATGTCACGGACGGAATTAAGGGGATGAGTAGCTTCCATTTTTGTTGCTTACGATCAGAAATCTTGATGGCTTTGCCGGAATGGATTAAATGCGATCTTCACTCATTGGTGTCCGATGTGCTGTGGAAATCGACTGTTCTGTCATCTCTGATTAATTCCAGAACTTTGGGGTTGTTGGATTTGGATAAATTTAATTCCGAGTGGAAATTTGTGGAGTCGATTCCGTCTCCAAAGAGTGTTAACATGACTGAATTGCATGTTAGCTTGAAAGTCTTGTTTACTTTGCGGAGTACTTCCGAAAAATTTGTTGTGAGATGGGAATTTAGATTTAGAGCTGGGGCTACGTATTTTTTGGGAATAGTACCGAAATACGAAGCTTATCTTGGCAAAGTTAGTGTCCTGTCTTTGAGTGCCAGTTTTTGCTGGTAGCCAGTCGACTGTTGAGTATAAATCGAGTAATAAACCTGCAGCGTTGATCGTCGAGTCAATTTTCTTGCTGTGGAATAATTTATTGGTTTGTTCTCTAGGCGTGGGGGTGGGGGCGGATGATGGAAATTCAGGATTTTTGATACTGGTTGCATTGATATGAATTTTTTCCGTGTTAATAAACTTATTACTGGAATGCGAGTAGTGTAATAGCTGGGAAAGTATAATTTACATAAGAACTGTTG
>JAHWFP010036036.1:1304-12357 GCA_023313725.1 Lithobius niger
AGAGGGCTACAATAATTATACATCAACAAGGGAAACCACAGCAAGAGGAGGTGGATTGATGATATTTACAAAAAAAAAATTAGAGGTAAAATTAAAAAAAATTGATACTAATGACAATAACATGATAGAAATTGTTATAAGTGAAAATAATAACAAAGATAAAAGTAAAATAATAGCTATTTATAGAAAACCATCATCAAACAAAAAAGAATTTATAAAAAGTATAAAAAAACTATTTGAAAATAATGAAAAAGAAGAATCTTGGAAATGTCAAATGATAATAGGTGATATAAATATTAATATTTTAGAAAAAGAAAATGAATTAGATGATAGGCACGAACAGACAGTAATAGATTATTATGAAAATACATTAAGCTCACTAGGCTTTGAAAGCAAAATAAACTCACCGACACGAGAAGAAATAGTACTGAAAAATGGAGAAAATCATTTGCAACAATCATGTATCGATCATATTTTCTTTAAAAGTAATAAAATAGAATTAAATGGGGGCGTCCTAACAGAGAAAATTGCAGACCACTATATGATCATGGGGTGGATGTGGAATAATGAATTAACAAAAGAAAAAGAATCTGAGGAAAGAAAAAAAGAAAAATATTGGATATTTAACAATACACAAATAGTTAAAGAACTGAATGAAATAAATTGGGAATGTTTAGATGTATTACAGGAACCTGAGGATATATATAAAGAAATTATAAAAAAAATTAATAATATATATTCCAAAAACAAAAAATTAAATACAAAAGTAAAAGAAGAGAAATATACCAAAAGAAAAGAATGGATTACAAATGAATTAATAACAAGAATAAATAATAAGAATAAATTATGGGAGAAAATAAAAAACAAAAAAACACCAGACAATGAATTAATAAGTAGATATAAAAATGAAAAAAAACTAATAAATAAAAAAATAAAAGAATGTAAAGAAAATTTCTTTCAGAAAAAATTGGGAAATTTATATAATAATAAAAAAACAACTATATGGGACACGATACATGAAATTTGCAATAAAAGGAAAACTAAAGAAACCGATGATGAAATTGTTAAATATTTTAAGGAAAATACAGTAGAAGAAATAGTAGACAACTTTAATATAAATTTTAATAAACAGGTACAAGAAATTAAACAAAAAAATAAAAAAGAACATGAATTATACAAAAACGGAAATTTCTGTAAACATCTTAAAAAGGAAAAAGATAAAAATAGAAATGTAACTAAGAAATCAATGTACTTGGATAATGCAAATGAAAATGACATAAAAAATATAATAATGGATCTAAAAAATACTAAAGCAACAGGATTCGACAAAATACAAACTGAACATTTGCAGGAGTCAAAGAATAATACATCAATAGCAATTTGTAAACTAATAAATGCTATGATTAAAAAAGAAACTTGGCCTGAAATGTTGAAAATACAAATTATAAGACCAATATACAAGAAAGGAGAAAAAAAGGATCTAAACAACTATAGACCTATAGCTTTACTGTCAATAATAGATAAAGTGATTGAAAAATTTGTTGCAAATAAAATAAGAAATTTTCTGGATGTTAACAAAATTTTATCTCCACTACAATATGGATACACAAAAAATAGAAATACGACTGAATTATTATCAAAAGTTAATGAATTAATTACAAGAGGTTTAAATGAATGTAAATATGTGGGAATAATACTGGTGGACTTACAGAAAGCATTTGATACGTTTGATCAAAAGATACTATTACAAAAATGTTACAACTTAGGATTAAGAGGAAAAATATACAACTTACTAAAAAATTACCTAAATAACAGGAAGACAATAGTACAGCTAAAAGATACATATAGCCACACAAAAATGGTTAATGATGGAATACCACAGGGCTCAGTACTAGGACCACTTTTATACTTAATTTATACAAATGATATTAGTAGAAATATTAAAAAAACAAACATTTTTCTCTTTGCAGATGATACTGTTCTAATTTCAATAAATAATAAATATGATGAAATGATGAACAATCTACAATATGACTTTAACATATTAAATGACTACTTTATAGAAAATGAACTTTATATTAGTAAGGAAAAAACCATTCAAATGGACATATCAGTACCAAAAATGAAAAAAACAAAAGAAGCATGGATAATAAAACATTATGGAAATTGTAAAAATTTAAACTTAGGACTAATAGAAAGTAAATGTAATGAAGAATGCAGGAAACTAGAAAAAAAGAAAACAGCAAAATATTTAGGCTTAACAATTGATGAATTTTGGAATTTTAAAGAACACATAATTGGAATTATAAAAAAATTAAGACAATTGATACCAAAATTATATAAATTAAAACATATTTTAAATACAAAACAAAAAAAAATGATATATGAAGCATGGATAAAGAGTATACTAAGCTATGGAATAGAAATTTATGGTAATACATCAGAGTATATTATAGAAAGATTACAGAAAGTACAAAATAAATTAATTACAGTACTGTTTGGAAAAAAGATAAAGATTAAAAAAACCATTGAACTATACAAAGAGTGTGAAATATTAAAAATAAAGGAACTTTACAAATATATAATAATAACAAAAAATTATTATAGCAATGCATTCAAAGTAACCACAAAAAATTTAGATAAAATAAGAGTAGGAAAAAGGAGATATGAGATGCCAAGTTGGAATAATGCATATGGAAAAAGAGGGAAAAAGTATTACATACCACAATTATTTAATGAACTGTCAGAAAATATGTTAACATATATAAATATGAAAGAACTAAGGATAAATTTAAAAAAATACCTCATAATAAATCAGTTAAATACATGTTACAAGTCCAGTGAGAAGCGCCGATAATTTATGAAGAAGTTATAAACGTTAAGTAATATATATTTGTGTGATATTTAGTGTATGTATAATGTGTATGTATAAAGTGTATGTATAATGTGTATGTATAATGTGTATGTATAATTTATTGTAATTATTAATCACATGAGAATAAGATGTTGTAAAATCTCACACAAGCTTTCTATAAGCTTCGAGAATTGCTTTGCAATAAAAGAACTTATTATTATTATTTGCCTGAATTATCTTGTCTAGTTGTTCTTCCATTCGTTTCATTCTTATTTCTATTCTTGTCTCTGTATGGGTTTCTATTTCTCTGACATCTTCAGGTTGTTTTTTCTTGCTTTTATCTTCTGTTTCGGTTTCTCTATGTGTTTCCGGTTCTGTTATTCCTTCTGGTTGTGAGTTTTTTTCACCTTCATCCTCACCCTCATCAGTACTTTCTTCTTCATCCTCTTTTTTCTTATCAGATTCTTTTTCCGATGCAGTTCTTGGTTTTCTGCATCTAGTGTATTTCCATTCTTTTTTTTCCTTCATTTTTTGCCTTCCATGTTTTTTGTTGTATTCCTGCACAATAATAATGGTATTTTGCACTGCAACCTCCACATTTCACACAATCACCTTGATTTCCTAGTTTTTCTTCACAGTCACCACATCTAGACATGGTTTTGATTCGGATTTGCTTCTTTTTGTTCACTGATATTGGCTTGTGTTGAGTAGTTTCACTTTGGATTACTTTTCAGTTAAAATGTTTTATTTTGGTTCACAAAGTTGTAATCCGGGTTTAAACTTTTTGCACTTTTTGAACTTTTCATGCTCGTTTTGCACTTTTCTTCACTTTTTAATTTTTGCACACATTTTCGAACACTCTCTGATTTTTCGTGGCAAATTTTTCTGTAACACCACCAGAGTCGTTTTGCCTCAATTATTTTTACAGTTTTCCAGTCGTTCTATTCGTTTTCCACTCACCAAACTTGCTGCGATGATCCTTTAGGTTCTTATGTTTGTGTTCCACTGGTTTCCTGAATGTCCCACCACCTTCTAATCGTATATTTTCACCATTATTCAGCAGCGTTTCACCAACAGCAACCCAAGGCAGCCATATTGAATGACGTATATATAATAATTATATTATTATTATATATATTATATATATTATTATAATAATTATTATAATATTTAATAATAATAATAATAATTTTTTTTTTTTTTTTTTTTTTTTATTGTGTTAAGACAGTACCACAAGAACTACAATGTTTGTAGTTGTGTATGTGGCACAAGCAAATCAAAAATACATGGTGTGAGTGCAAACTACAAAATTAAAGAAAGAATACAACATAAAAATCTTAATTACACAAAATTACTTCGATTGTTTTAGTGAATGGTTACAATTAGAATTCCTTTAATTAAGGATATGGATAAAAAAACAAATTTTGGGTAGCGATAAGTTTTAACTAATATATAAAAGCAAATCATGCACAGACAAGAAAATCATTGCGAAATCATCCATTCTTTCAGTTTTTTTTTTTAAAGTTGAATATTTGTCAATAAAGAATAAATCTTTTGGCAATGTATTAAAGACCGAAGGTATTGTGTAATTACTGTTGCGTTTTCCATAGGTATTCCTGAATAATGGAAGTTTCAATTGTAATGAATTTAAACGATTTGATAAAACCTTTTTGTCTATTGTGTTAAATATAGAATAGTAGTTTTTTAATATTATAACAAAGTTCCTGAGTTTTAATACATCCAATATACCATTTAATTGATATATTTCTTTAGTTGTAGTAAGATCATTATTTTTAAATAAAATTTTAATAACCTTGTTTTGAATGCTCTGTAATATTTTAATTAAATAATCTGGTGCAAAACCATATATTTCAATGCCATATCTTAGATGTGACTCAATCCATGCGTAATAGAGAATTTTTTTATTTTTATTGTTTAGTATTGGTCTTAGTTGATATAGCTTTGGAAGAATACTTCTTATTTTACTGATAAGTAGTTCAATATGTTCTTTAAATTTATAAGTAACATCAATAGTTAAGCCTAGATATTTTGCAGCATTTACTTCATTTAATGGTTGAGGTTCAGTTACTGTTTGTAGAAATATATCTTGTTTTTGATGAATTACTGTGTGAGGTGTTTTAATATGCATAAACACAGTTTTTTCTTCAGAGATAAATACATCGTTTTCGACAGACCATTCATAAATCTTATTAAAATCATGTTGCAATCTACTTATCATTTGTTTATGTATAGTGTGAATGGAAAGTAAGAATACATCGTCAGCAAAAGTTTGAAGGTTACCTTCATCAATATTATTGTCAATATCATTAATATAGATTAAAAACAGTAACGGTCCTAAAATTGAACCCTGCGGAACACCATCTTTACACATAAGAATATCACTTCTATGGCTTCCAATTTTGACACAACTCATTCTATCATTTAAGTAACTGGCCAAAATGTTGAGCACTTTTCCCCTTAGACCACATGATTCCATTTTTTTCAGTAAAATATTTCTATTTATTGTGTCAAAAGCTTTTTGAAGATCGATTAAAATGACGCCAACATAATATCCATTATTTAAAGCAGCAGTCAATTTATCATTTAATTGTTTAAGTGATTCTATAGTTCCTTTGTTTTTTTGAAACCCAAATTGGTTTTTAGATAGTATTTTAAACTTATTTAAAAAATTGTGTATTCTATCAGCAAAAAATTTTTCTATAATTTTGTTTATTGCCGGCAATAACGCTATAGGTCTATAATTATTCACATTACTTTTGGCTCCTTTCTTATAAATTGGTCTTAACAGTTGTAATTTTAGTTTATCAGGCCAAGTTTCTGAAGTAATTATGCAGTTTATCAATGGCACGAAAAAATTAAGCGAGTTTTTTTTAATTTGATAGAGTTAAAAATTTTTCGAATATTTTCTTTGGTTGCATCTTCAAGATACATTGTATTTTCGTTTCTGTTACTTTCAGTATATTCTTTTGTATTATCCCTTTTATATTTTAGTTTAAGAGTATCTGCTTGACTAACAAAACATGTATTAAAATTATTACATGTGTTTTTTAGATATGAGTTTCCAAAATTTTTTATAATAGATTCATCAATATTCGGAATATGTTTACCCGTCAGTTCACCAATTTGTTTCCACATTATTTTTTTATCACTGTTTTGTTCAATAATATTTTTAAAGAATTTGTGTTTATCGTTTTTAATGTTTCTATTGACTAACTTTTTCAGTGCCCTGTATCTGTTAATTAATTCAATGTCTTGTGGTTCTTTTTTAATTAATTGCCATAATTTATTTTTTTCGTTAATTAAACTAACAGTTTGACCGGTGATAAAATTTTTTCTTGGTAATTTTTTTTTGTCGTTTTTGCACATGATTATATATTTCCCATATATATTTTGTATTTTTTTTTCTATAGCATCATACATTTTATTTGGGCATTTAATTTGTTTGATGAAATCCCAGTCAACAATATTAAGTTCTGATAAAATTTTTTATCATTATAAAAGCAATTGTGATTTTCATCAATTCTTTTAAATTTAGATTTTTTGTGAGTGTCAATCAAAATGGCTGTCATGTAGTGATCTGCAATTCTATTTTTGACTGTAACTCCCACATTATCTTTAAAGGTTCTTATGAATGCATGATCAATACATGAAACAGTTATGGTGTTATTTCTAACATCCTCTCTGGTAGGAGTGTTAATCCTCGATTCGAATCCGTAGCTTGCTAAGAGATTTTTATATTTTTCAACTCCATATCCGATTTTACAATTATCATCACGTTTCTCAGCATTATTCAAAATATCTATGTTGATATCACCCATTACGATAATATTTTCAGAATTGTTGTAGGCTTTAAATTTGTTTCTTAAACCTTTTATAAAATCATTTATATTAGTTGAAGGTTGTCTATAAATTAACAAAATTTTATACATTTCATTATCCCAGCAAAAGTCTATTTCCATTGCATCATTAACTTTTATTTTAATATTATCAACACTATGGTGCAAATTATCATTAACAAAGGATACCAAACCACCGCCCATCAAAGTGTCTTCCCTAGTTATCCAATGAGCTGTATAATTATTTAGATTATATAATATAGTCTCATTTTTTTTTATACTTGTCTCAGTCATTAATATAATATCCCAATTTACTCCCATCTTGCCAGTTTCAAATTTAAATAAGTCCCAGTTTTTCCTTAAGTTTCTAATATTTACATGTAGAATTTTAATTTGATCCCCAATTGGGCAAAAATTACTACTCAATACTGTTTTTGAATCTTCAGCTTGTTGAATGACTAAGTTGACTGGTTCGCTGGTATCCATTATGGTAGATCACTCTCACTTTTGATTATCAAAACATTTTGGTCACCTTCATTTCGTCTCATGGCTATCTTACCATTTCTGACCCATACATACTTAAAGTTGTTCGTTTTTGCATAATCTTTCGCTATCCAAAAGATTTTTTTGAAGTATGGCGTCAGATGTTCATTGATGTAAATCCTTTGTCTGTTTCCATTTTGGAATACACTATCATTTGTTATAACAGTTTTCTTTGCCTTAATCCATTGTCTCTGTCTTCTCTGAATTTAAATTGGATGACAATCGGTTCATTTTTGTTTGTATCTCTAGTTGGAATCCTGTGTGCTTTTTCGACTTGGTGTTCAGTGTAGTCATTAATTTTCAGCTGTGTTGCAATCCTTTCTACGGTATCTTTAAGATCCTCATTTGAGATCATATCTACTCCGTAGATTTCTATGTTTCTGTTTCGTTGGTATTGCTGAAATTCGTGTTGCTCCATTTCCATTCTTTTAATGGTTGTATTTGCATTTTTACAATCTTTGTTATCCGCTTCTATTTGTTGCAGTCTATCTTCCAGATCCTTCATTTTGTTTTTAATGTCACTGTTCTCTTCTTTCATTTCCTCATATTTCTGATTTATGAAGCTCATGGAAATAATCACGTCATCAACTTTTTTTTCCAAACTCAATAGCCTATCAATTTTTTGTTCCAGTCTAAAAAGTGTTGCGTTAATATCACCTTGTACCAGTGGAGTCTTTAATGCTAAGTTTTCCCCCACATCATCAATATTAACAGGAAGATCACTGCTTTTCTGCGCATCATGTTGTTTTTCATGAGTTTCTTGAATTCTGTCTTGCACATTTTCAACCACAGTTGTTTTCTGTAGATTTTCTGAATTATTTTCTGGTTCTTCTGTTTTATCTTCCTTCCCATTTGCATGCTCACTATTAGTGCGTTTTCTGCAGTTTTCGCACTTCCATTGTAATTTAACAGCTCCAGATTTCTGTTGCCCAGTTGTTTTTCTTAGCCCAGAACATTCAAAATGATAATTTTGTTCACAACCTGCAAAACATGTTACATAATCGCCTGTAGTTGGCAGTCCTTTTTTGCATTTTCCACAAACCATGTTTTTAACTTGGTTGGGTTGATAAGTTCAATTTAGGGTTGAAAAGTTTCAATCTGGGTCGAAAAGTTCATGTTCAGTGTTACTACTGGGTTAACTTTTGGTGCACTTTTTAGTTTTCAAACACATTTTCGAATGCAACTTCATTTATGTTCCATCATCAGCTATTAGGCCTAAATTTGACAACAGCCTCTATGTTTTCACTCAAAATGCGAAACTACTACCTCATTTCATTGAACCAATGTGGCACTATTTCAAACTTGGGGTACTTAGCTAGGCTTTTGTAGAACGTTGACAGTCTCAGGGCTTAACAAAGGTCTCAAATCAGTGAAATATGAAGAGCTCACATCCACACCAGTTTCAGTCCGCCATGACACCACAATAATATAATAATAATAATAATGATAATTGATAATTGGTTTATTGCTATTTCATGGTTGCACGAATTTCTAAAGAGACTGTATGTGTAGTTTTAACAAGTACAAATATTAACAATAATTATATACAAACATTAAAAAATCAGTAAACACTTAAGCTATATATACAGGTTACATGTACAATTTGGGTAAATTTTCTTTAAAATTAAACATATTTATGTAATTACACTTTACAAAATTTCAAATAAGAAATCTAAAAATTCATGTTTTCAAATTTCGATCTTAAAGTCTACGTAACACTTTCAAAGTAAAAACACGTTACATAAACGAAAATAATAATAATAATAATTTTTATTACAGGAAACATGCTCGAAGTTCTGCAGAACTTGTGAGAGCAGCAATAAATACATACAACATACAATTCAATAAATATACATATAGAGTTACTATATTAATATTTTGTATCAATAACATCACTTAACATCTTCACTATTCATCTCAATACATCTCATAAAAAATTACAACAAAAAACATGTATTTACAGTATTATAATAATGATATTTAACCTTGGACAATAACAGCTTTCATAAATAACAATATAGAAAATTTACAATATTCAATATTTACACACAAAAGGAAAACTTTTTTTTTTTGCTACGCACTATCTTCTCATAATAAAAAAAATTTTAACTTCCTTTTAGCATCCATTTTTGTTTGAAAACACAATAATTCTTTTGGCAATTTATTAAAAGTATATGGTATATAATATCCTTTATTTCTTAATCCATGTTTGTTGTAGCATTTCGGTATTAAAAATCTTTGTGTTGTTGTTCTGAGTTTTATCCTTTTTTCAGCATTATAATTTTTATGTTTATTTATTAAGTAGTTTTTCTTTATTATAATATAATCTCTCAATTCATCCACTTTTAAAATTTCATTTTGAAGGAATAATTCTTTTGTAGTAATATTGTTGTTTCCAAATAAAACTTTAGCAATTTTATTTTATATCTTTTGTAGCATAAACGAAGCATATTTGTAGCATATTTTGTAGCATAGCAGAAGTGTAGCATATTTTGCAGCATATAGCAGAAGTGTAGCATATTTTGTAGCATATAGCAGAAGTGTAGCATATTTTGTAGCATATAGCAGAAGTGTAGCATATTTTGTATCTTTTGTAGCACATCTTTTCGTTACATAAACAAAAAGTAACATTTAAAAGCAATAAGTACATTAAGAATAGTTATAACGCATAAACAAGATTATCATCACTTAAAAAGTAAATAATGTCATCATGGTGCAGCGGCTTACATAATAATATCACTGCAGGAAATAAAGTCAGAATTTCTGAAATTATGACAATTTTCAATATTTGCAAAATTGTAATAACCAAGTTTTCACGATTCGTGAAGTGCAAAAAAAAAAGATAACTTTTCTTCAAAAAGACGAGTTGGGTGAACTAGTGCTCAGAGATTTTTACAAACGTGAACTTCAAAAAAACACTAGTTCCTGTTTTGTTTTTAGTAGAACAAGTATGTAAGAAGAAAGGAAAAGATGGGAAAGTGCTTTACTTCATTTAATGGAAGGCCAATGACTCCAAGTACAACAGTTGGACAGACAACATTAGCAATCTTAAATAAACCTTTTTTACCGAGCAGTTATGATTTGTCTTTGCTGTATTTCTGATAAAATTTCGACCATCTCGTTTCTTTGTCCATTGTGGCCTGCCAAAATACCTTGAGTCTGTTAATCAAGTCATTAGGCTCGTCGTAATATTTATAATCGACCTTGCTCGAGTAACCCACTTTTTTACCATGCCCGTCCTTTTAATCTCAGATTTCCAGTCTTCCTAAATCGGTGAGATGATCAATATGTACTTGGTGCTACGATTAGACTTGGGTTTACGAGTAGCAGGGTCATTGTTTTGATAAATGGCGTGAGTATTTTTTTTAACTTGCCCACGAATGCTGATTTAACATCCAGCGTATAGGAGGTTTCTTTCAAATCTTCAAAAACTAGCAAACTCCAAAGTCCATGTCTTCCCATACCCTGTTCCCCATTGACCACTGTTTCATTTTCAAAAAAATTAACTAATTTATTACTGAAGGTCAGCTCACCTTTTTTCCTGTCATACTGTACCCCGAATACTTGGTCATTCTTTTTTGGATTTTCGATAAACTTTATCAAGAAATGCTTTCAGCTGTTTGACTAATATTCTGACCAGGTAACAAACTATCGGGGAACCTTAGAGTCGCTAAGTTAGGGAGTTCAGACAGGGTAAAAAGGCTTGTCTAGCTTGTGTCGTGGAATATGTTGAGGGTGAGTTTAGGTCCGGTGCTCGTAGTATAGGTGCTCGTAGTATCGCTCACTTTCCGAGTGCTGG